>JAUPFR010000001.1:24855826-25038447 GCA_036925125.1 Oreortyx pictus
TGCTCTGAAGGCTGAGCAGCTCCCTGTGCCCAGTCCCAGGCCGTGCAGGTAGCCTGGCTGCAGGACGTTGGTTCCAAGCAGCACCACTATGGAGGAACTCATGCACAGAATCAGAGTTGTAGGGGTTGGAAGGGACCTCCAGAGATCGTGGAGTCCAGCCCCCTGCCCAAGCAGCTCCCTAGCCCAGGTTGCACAGGTAGGCGTCCAGGCGGGGCTGGAACGTCTCCACAGAAGGAGACTCCACCACCTCTCTGTGCAGCCTGTGCCAGTGCTCCGTCACTGCGCTGGGAAGAAGTTCCCACACACATTTGTGCAGAGCTTCCTGTGCTTCAGTTTGTGGCCATTTCCCCTTGTCCTGTCGCCACACACTGCTGAGTAGAGTCCGGCCTCGTCCCTTTGCCTCCCGCTCCTTAGATATTTATAGACGTGGATCAGATCCCCTCTGAGTCTTCTTTTCTCAAGGCTGAACAGCCCCAGGTCTCTCAGCCTTTCCTCATAAGGGAGCTGTTCCATGCACTTTATCATCTTCACAGCCCTCTGCTGGACTCTTTCCAGGAGATCCCTGTCTTTTTTGTACTGGAGAGCCCAGGATGTGGTCATGCAAGAAGCTCATTGTGTACTGATCATTTAAGGTTCCAGCTGACAGAAGCAGATGTGCCATGGTTCTGGGTTTGGTTTGAAGGAAACTGTTAATAAATTATGTTTGTTAACAAAGTAATACTATAAAGATATTGATGGTGATGGGGAAGCATGTTTGCAATGCCCTGAAAGTTCCCAGGACTAAAAATCGAGTCTCGCTGCCTACATTTAACATCTGAAAACCGTACGCTGGTGAGTGTTTTCATGGCATTTTGCCTCTAGAAACACAATTTTAAAAGAATTAATCACTGAAAGAAAAAAATGCCTTTTCTCTGTTGTAATGCAAAGGAGTAAATAAATTCACAAAGAAGAGCCAGAAACACGTAGCAGTATGCTTTCTTCATACCTCAGTATTTTGCACTTACTATACTGCCTTTGATCCAGTGGCTTTAAAGTATTTTACGAGTTATTTGTGATCTTTGGTCTTCTTGTTTCTCACTCCTGATGAAAAAAGCTTTGTCTTCGTCTTTATGCCAGAGTAAACTGAGATTATGCCCAGATTGTAAAGCCGGAAACAAAATCGAGCCTGCAGCTCAGGGTGCTGTGTCCACAGAAATCGTGGAATTGTTGGAGTTGGAAGGGACCTTTAAAGGCCATGTGGTCCAAGTCCCCCTGCAATGAACAGGGACACCAACAGCTCCATCAGGCGCTCAGAGCCCCATCCAGCCTGAGCTTGGGTGACTGCAGGGATGGGACATCCACCACATCTCTGGGCTTCTTCCTTAGATCTCCCTTTAGATCCGTCATGGCTGCTTCAGACCCATCTCCCCCGAGTGTCAGCATTTCCAAAAGGGAGCACAGTACAGAAAATAGTGATTAAAAAACACAGGTCATCAGTACGATTACATGACAGAAGTTGTAATGAAGCCAGAGCGCAGAGGGATGAGCACAGGATAAATACACAAGCTGCATTATTAAACCTTTTGAAGCACACTGGATTACGTTTGCATGTAACACACCTGCTGTGATGCTAGGGACTGTCTTTGTTAATGTGTCATCCAAATTTCATCAGGATCACATTTTTCATTGCAGCAGCAGATAGAGATGCCTCCTTCCTTGCCGTTCAACTTGGGTGTCCCTGGAGAGTGAGAAACTAGTAACAGAAGGGGCAGAAGAAAGAGGGAACAAACGAATACTCATTCAGCCCTGAACTGTAACTCTGGGAACAAAATTAACGTAGACACCGAAGAATACAAAGAGAAAGTGACCTTTAATTGCTTGTCTGTAGTGCTGGCAGCTGGAATAAGCAACTGGGGATGGCAAAGTGATGGCACCTGAGCTCTGAGATGGTGGGGTCTGCCTGGCCCAGGTGTTCAGGACAGTCCTCACAGAAGGTCAGGCAGGGGAAGGGAACCTGGCCTGTCTAAACAGGATCACCCGTTATCCAGCCGTAAAACCAATGTTTGCATGCATGTGTATCTGCAGGCAGCGGTGGAGGCTGTGGGCAGCTGTCCCCTGCGTGCCAGAGCAGATTCCACCTATGGGCTGAGCGCTGCTGCCCATCCAGGAGGCACAGGCTGCAGGCGTGCAGTGGCACAGGGGCTGGGCTACATCAGACGTGCTGGCTGAAACAGATCCACCTGGTTCTGCCTGAACCGAGTTATAGACGTTAGATGACGGGCAGCACCAGAAGCTTGGCAGTGCTGGTGGTTTCGGCATGCTCAGGCTGCTGAGTTGGTTGTGGCTTTCCCTCTTGTCAGCACAGTTCAGCTGAGAAGAAAATGTACTTTTCTTCTTGGCACACAAGCAGGATCGTGTACTAGCACATATGGACCGCAGACGGGCTGAGCAGAGAGCAGCGTGGCTGGCTACCACATTACCTCTCGCTGTGTGCAGGGCAGTGATGCAGCACGGTGTGTGGGACTTCGGACCGAGCACATGTACTGAAAGTCTCCTGTTGTGGATGTTCAAATGACCTCAAGCTCTAATAATATCCTAACTCAAGCAATACAAATCTGTTTGCCTTCATCCGCACCGACAAAGAAGAACTAATTCTAAAACCCCAAAGTAGTGCTGGCTTAGGTACAAGTAATCTGACATCAGCAAAGAGGGTCCGAAGCTGTTAACGTAAATATTTGACGGTTGAGGGGGAAGCATCAGAAGGCAGGAAGCTGTGAGAAACCGAAGTGTATCCCTTTGGAAATGATGACTCTGATAAACTGATAAAGAACTTTAAAGGTCAGGAGAGCCCCGGTTGGCAGTGCTGAGTGATGTTCTTCCGAGTTTAATATATACGTCAAATGAAAGAACGGCAACTATGTGAAAAATCGATTTGTCGACTGGAATGCAGAAGGAATACAGATGTTCAGTAAATACTACTGTTCTGCTTTGAGGGGAGAACAGATGATAGAGGCATATTCCAGCACTGCAGCCAAATATTTTCTGTTCCAGTGCAGGTCCAAGCAGCTCAATTTACAACAATTTAAGATCAGGTCACAGAATCACAGCACTGTAGGGTTTGGAGGGGACCTCTCAGCCTTTCCTCATAAGGGAGGTGTTCCACACCCTCTTATCATCTTTGTAGGCCTCTGCTGGACTTTTTCCAGGAGTTCTCTGTCTTTTTTGTAGTGGGGAGCCCCGAACTGGACACAGTACTCCAGGTGAGGCCTCACCAGGGCAGAATAGAGGGGAAGGATCACCTCCCTGGACCTGCTGGCCATGCTCTTCCTAATGCATCCCAGGACCCCATTGGCCTTCTTGGCCACGACAGCACACTGCTGCCTCACGGCCAGCCTGTCATCCCCCAGGACACCCAGATCCTTCTCCTCAGAGCTCCCCTCCAGGTCTGGAGCAACCTGCATCCACCAAATGGTAACAGTGGTTTTCCAATCAGTCTGTTGGGAAATGCTGTGAAGTTTCAGACCACTGGCATAATGCTCACGTGTGCAGTTGTATTATTTTAGTTGATTTGCGACATTAGAGCAGCCCGGTCTGATCCAAAGCTGCCAACCTTATGCGGAGTCCAGGCATAGCAATGGAAAAGTTGATAATGAAAAGAGAGGAGTGCTACTACCAATGCCAACTGACAAAGACTGGTGGTATTCTGGATAAAATTACGTGTTTGGTGAACAAAGGTAGCAGTACTGGGACGTAATAATGCTTGCATTTTCGTTGAACATTTGGCTCGACATTTCTACTGAGGAAATTCCTGCAGAATTAGCTCAGCGTGCATTAAAAGGATTAAATATTGACTAACCTGTCTCAAAATGTCATTTTAATGGATCATCTTCATACAAGACGTATTTACCTAAAAATCCAAGCACAGGTTAGGCTTTGGCAATTTCAAATTTTGTCCAGGACCCTAAAGGAGGGCACAACATCATCACAACTCAAGTTTTCAGATAAAGAGCACTGGGAGAATAATAGTGATGACAGGTAGAGAGCAACCCATCACTGCGCTGTCAGGATCTCTGAGTATGCTGAGCTTCAGCAAGCAGTGCGTACGTCAGTGTAGCTCTCTTAAAATTCTCTATCTGGGAACAAAGAATGCAGGGCACGCTTCAGAGCACATGCAGCTCCCTCCTGGGTACTCATTACGTTAAAAGGATTTGGGGATCGCACTTCGCTCCGCCATTCCAGTGAGTCTGTGCCGCTGCCCGCAGGTTTCAAGCAGAGAGATGTCATTTGATTTTTGTCTTTTCCCACTATCCCACCTCAAACCCCACTCTCTTCCTTCTGAAGATACCCACAGGGATGAGAGTCCAGCAGCGGCCCACAGTCTGGATGAGGGAAACCTCAGGAAAAGCAGAGAAGAGGCAAATGCAGTAAGCAGAAGGGCTCCAAATGATTTAAGACAGTTTCATTGGCATGAAGGGAACACACCCATAATGGAAGAATTATTAAAGATAAGCTATGGTGGCTGAAAGATAAAGCTGAACAAACTCTGACTGTGTATACTGAGAGCATTTTTCCAACAAGGGTAATAGTCACTGGAAGAAAGCGCCAAGAGTTGTGGTGGCATTTCCTAGGAATCAAGATCTCTCGTTGTTCCTCAAAGAGGAGCTCTAGTTCAAACACAAATTAAGCAAGGGAAGTCCTGCAGCATCACCCGAGAGGTCAGGCTGGGGGGGCCACGTTCTCTGCTGGCCTTGTAGCCTATAAATAGAGTCCCACTGGGAAAAAAAATTTTATCCTTATCTCGGACTTTCTCAGTGTAGCAAAAACAATAGAGACACCGAAAGATCACAAGTAGTCGTTTTGCAGCAGCTACGGCTCGCTTGGTGCTTCCACTGAAGAGACCAAAACGCGGTGTGCTCTTCCTGCAGAACGTCTTTTGAGCTCTTCCTTCCTCCCATCAGAGCACAGCCACGGCTAACAGACTTTTCACAGCTGTCGACCAGCCAGAGTCTGAGAACTGCAACCGAGGTTGGGCTGGAAGTCAGTGGGAGTTCTGCTTTCTCACATGAAGGGTGGGTAAAGCAGAACATCTCTGCAGTTTGAGGACACACCTCCAACTCTCCACTGGACTTTAAGTGAGACTCGAGGGATCATGCCACACACACAACAAATGAGTCTGGCTGAAAGAAGAACAGCCTTACAAAGAAAGAGGCACACTGCTGACACCCTGAGCGTGCATACCTGCAGCTTTCTTGGAACAACAGAGTGAGAGTTCAAATCTTCCTGCCAGAGGAAGCCCTGAAACGCGGGTTCCTTACCTTTTATTTGGGTGCCTGAAGCAGTGAGAATCAAGATAAAAAGGGGAACTGCAGTCAAAGGAAGAACAATTTAATGCAACAGTTACATTTGGGATTACAGCTCAGAAAAGAGGTTGGGGAGGGTGTGCTTGCCAAAGGTAACAATGGCCTCGTATCAAATCCACACGTCATTCTGAACCAGCCATTCCTGCCTTTTCCGAGCACGTTTTGAGAGAACTCTCCAGTACCAAATGAAAGTGTCCCCAGCTTTAAGAGCCTGTAAAACTACAGTTAGAAAAAAACAAGTCAATGAGTTTAGCTAATCAAAGTAGAGCCAGGAGTGATTATTAAAGATACGCTTCCAAAGACTTCCAAATGCACACGCATAGACATGTGTGCTTGTGTGTTTTAGAAGGAAAGGTTTGCCCTTCAGCAGCGTGGTTCAGATCACATCCGTGCCTCCATAGGCTGAATATCAAGCAATTGTTCCTGAAAACAAAGGCAAAAGAGAAACGGAAAGGATGTACGGATTCCTGAGCAGCCTCCTCTTCCTGTCAGAGGCATGAAAAGGCCTGTGTTCTCACATGAGAAACCTAACCACCATTTAAGACCGCTCCACGAAGGAACAAGCACTTTTTGAACTGAGCTCAGTTATCAGCCTCTGTTCAAAGCACTGCATGATTGGGCACCCCTGGCAAAATGAGATAACGTTCGGGTATCATGGTACAGCATGTTGCTATCGTGTCAACGGGAACAGGATCGGGCGACGAGAACTAAGCACAACTCAGCGTACCACCACATCATCCCACACGCTGCAACTACACCACCACACAACAGCTGGCTCTGTATGAGCGCTGAGCACGTGATTCCTGTGGTCTCCCAGCTGGAAAAACACATTCCATGCACCACAGGCCTTCCCAAAGGCAGCTCGGTGTACCTGTGGCTCTGGCTCAGACCTGCTCTTCTGTGAGCATCAACAGTTCCGATTCTGGCCCGTGACAGGTCAGAGTCTACTGAGAAACAGAACCAGGATGTCATAACTGCATTTCATTCTGCCTCGTAGTTGTAAATCAAAACCTGTCTTGCACCCCTTTGGCAAAAATAAGAGCTCTAAAAACCTACCCCACACAACCACAAGGTTTGATGCGTAAACACTGCAACGCTTTCCAAAAAGTTAAGGAAGAAAACAGCTCACAGAACGGTCTACTTAAGAAAAATCTTTTATTACTTTCAGCGGTCATTTTCTTACGTAAATGTTTAAATTCTAAACCAGCTATATAATTCAGCTTCTAGATCTCTTCCCTACCAAAATAAAATACGTCAAGGAAAATACTGGGAAAGAAAAACTCAAGAAGGTACCATAATTCTGAATACATGCTATCAGTATTACCTGATTGAGATAATCAAATGCTCTGGGCTGGAGTAATGGTGACTAGCAGTTTACACTTGGCATTTCCTTTCTGATTTTTTTGCTCTCTGACAGAAGATAAATTCCCCCCGTGGGGAGAGGTTTGGGTCCATAAACCACTGGTTTCTACGGGGCGGCTGTGAGTACCAAGCAAGAGAAGCAGCTGTCACAAAGCAGCTTTCTGCTCCTGTATTTCTCAGTCTCCAGTCTTTCCTTAGATGCACAGTGCCTGAGGTACCACGTGCAGATCTCCTCAGTGGGCAGTGGGGAAAAGGAAGAAAAGCAGCAGGCCTTAAGGCTCCTGAAGAGATGATGCTAGATGGTTAACGGAATCAGAACAGCGTGGAGCCATTTTCTCTTAGCTGTGTCAAATCCATTATTTTTAGCACCTTCACGAAACACAGAGGAAAACTGCCGTAGAGAAAGCACTGCACAAAACTTTGCTAGTGACAAAGATAAGAGGACACAGTTCTCTGGATCAAAATGAGCATCTGGCAAATCAAAAGCATTATTACTGTGAGGACGTCCACACTGAGCTCATTACTGGCGGGTTCTTAACCACGTCTAAGCCGTGGTAATGCTGGAATAGTTATGAAGATATATTCGGGCTGTTAAAAACAACTTTCTCCTTTTTTAATGTCAGTTCCACTGTCACAATTAAAATGCAGTTGCATACGTTGCCTTTACCCATAACTCGAATGATTCTTTTTTAATTTACTAAAACCACTCAATTCAAAAAGCTGAAAACTGAAGTGACGTGGATCAGAAACATCCACTCACCACTATTACCATGACAACAGATTTCCAAGCAGCCTAACAACTCCACTGGAGTTACAAAAGCTGCGGCTATCAAATCGCATCCAGTCTGAAAACAGGGTGAGGAACACCAAGCAAAAAGACACCTTGGGACTATTGAACATAGGGTGATAGCCACCTTCCTCCCTTTGATATAGAAAGCACATTAATTTCGGTGCATGAGACGCAAAGAAATGAACTCTCTCTCCAAAACAGGTAACAGGCTGATGAAGCTAACTGCTGACCTTCCATTAGAAGGACAAAGTGAAAAACAAACAAAAATGGAAGAACTGAGCCTGGAAGAATGGCATGAGGCTACTACGCTGTGCTGTGTGGAGAAAGTGCACCCAAAGTGCAACACCATCAGACAGGAAGGGAGATGGCAAAGAAGGAGAAGGGAGGAAGTCCGTACTAACAATGCTTCCATCTGATATAGCACGAGACATGACAAAACGAACACTACGCTGTCCAGATTCACACAACATACGTTAACTTCTCCTGCAGCAGGTTCTTTCTGTCTCAAAGAAACGTAGGCTCTTCTTAAAAAACTTCATCACTTCAAGTGAGACAGGGTTATTCTGGCCTGTTTCACTCCTTACATCTCAGTACACACCAAAGTCTCTGCTCTTATCACAACGGACACATCTGTCTGCTCTGTTGCTCCAGACATAAATTAACTGAAATTGGAGTATGCAATAACCACAGTGTTCTGGGTGCTGACTCTCATGGCAGGCTACAGGGATTCTCCACTGTCACTCGTGTGCAGTCTTCATTTCACTCCTCTTGAAATGAGAAGTTACAAAGCACGTCAAACGGAGCCTGAAATGTGAGACAGCCCGCTTAAGACAATTACTGTGTTTCTGACCTAGTGATTCTTATTTCCTCTTGGTTCCACACAAGATGATTCAGCGCTTGAATACCTGAGAACCGTAAAGCGCTGCAATGTTCATCGGTGTTGCAGTTGACCAGAAGTACAAAATGTCAGTGTTGTCTGCTGCTGAAAAGGTTCTGCTCTCTGCTCTCACGTTCAACCGTACGTTTGTGGTGTGACACAAACTGCATTAACTCTGTGTTAAAAATAAATTTGGGTAGAATCTCAAGCCTTCCACCGAATCGTCTCTGCAAAGATGGCCCATCTTTTCAGCAAGCAGCAGCCTGGAGAAAGCAAAAGAGAGGACGTGCTGCAGTACTTGAGGACAACTTGATAACAAAGGTACAGTTAAACACAGTAATTACCCCTTACCTTTCTTTGGCTAAGAGAACAGACATTCCCACCAGCTTCGCAAACTCATCAGCTGTGAGAGAGCCCCTTTCAGACACCTATCAGAAAACAAACACACTAATAAACAAAGGCATTAAAACAGCAACTCGCTCAGGTCTAGCTTTGTGAAGTAAAAAAAGCAGTAGCGGCTTTCTCGCAAAGAAAACCAATTTGCATTTTACAACATTAAAAATGGGTACAGGGTATCCCGTCTTACTGTTTTTTTTTTTTTTTTTTAAAGGCACAGAAGAAATTAGTGGAAGAACTGCAGCAGCCCACAGACAGTGGCACACGGTCACAATTAGTGCTCACACAGCCTAATCTGCACTATTTTCAGTTGATTAAATTGATCTACAATATTGCCACCGGCCGTATAAAATCCCCAGACCTTGGGATTCCACCCTGCATTGTGGTCTGCTGGTGGGTTCACATTCACACAACAGAAGAGATTCAGTCTTGGGCTCAAAGCTTTGGTCCCGCTGTCCCAGTGATGCTAGTTACTATGTGCTGAAGTGAAACACTCTCACACAGGCTGATACGTGAACATTTAAAATACTGAATTTGAAGTCCAGACTAATTACTGCATTGAATTTCCCTTATTTACATACCCTTTATTAGCCTACAAAGTAATAATTCTTCAATTTTTTCACTTCTTCAGATTCAAGCAAACTGTTAAATCCAGATGCAGTTCCCATTTCCTGCTTCCTACCTAACTGAAGCAGAAAAGGCTCTGTTCCGTGCCATCCTCAGCAGGCTCTGAGCAGTAGTTTCCCTTTAGCACAAACTCCGATTCAATTAGGCCTAACTTGAGATTATATGACTGAATTTAGGTAATGGAAGTCAGTCGTACACAGTCAAATATGGCACGCGGGTAATAAATCATTTTTCCTTCCCAAATCGCTACTCTCATCAAGAGCAACTTCCCTCTGACTTCCACGTCTTCCCGTTTTCAGCAGTCACTCAAAAGCACACCACTCTCCTGTTTGAAACCCAGACTTCCTCTCACTTTTTCTCAGAAGTTTCATGTTACTGCACATACGCATCAAGCACAGGGTGTGATCTCTCTCCCAAGTTCTGATCTCTTCCCTTTCCCTTACGGGCTAGCCTTCCTCGTTCAAAGCCTCTCCCTCACATTCTTCTGTGAAATCAAAGCCCCATTTTATGAAAATAAAATAAAAAAAGGCTCCTCGGTAATAAGTCCACCATCTGTTGCTTTTCATGGTTGACACTGTTTCTTAAGAAAAGGCTTTTCCTTTCTTTTTGGAGATAAGCCCTCTTACTGAAGGTAACACATTAACGAGAAAACTAAAGAAATTAGGAAAAAATGGAAATGGACTAGATATTTTGTTGGTAAACGTAAGAAAAACAGGAAGGATTAACACTTATTGGAAGATGTGTTTTGATTTTGATCATTTTAGAAGGTATTAGTTACACACATCTTCTTATCTGATTTTTTTTTTTTTGCTGAAGGAGAGCTATACGGTACCAATGATACAAAACCACACTGATGGATCCACGTGATGTATCAGATGGGAAGGTGCCTGGGATAGGTCTATGTCTGCCCAAGTCACAGTCTCTTGAGACTCTTATGTTCAACTCTGGATACACTGAATCGGTGTATTCAGGTCCAGGGCCAGACCTGGAGGTTGGTGGCCCTGCCCGGGGCAGGGGGCTGGTGCTTGATGATACTTCCCACATTAGCACTCTTCACAACCAACTCGGAACAAGCTGTTACAATTACAAAGTGCTATTTTACAAGACAAGCCCAATCAAACAACTACCTGTATCAACGTTAAACAACTGTTCTCACCACCTTCAAGCACATCGTGTACAGAGAATGAAGTCTGCTGTTGTTAAACTCCTTAATACCACAAATTTCATCCTATGGTGCAAAGATTTGGAGGAAGGTGAAAGGTTAATGAATTTTGAAAAGAGATGAAGAATGCTTCATTCTTTATGGAGAAAGCAATGACCAAGATGATTGCCTGCACTGTAATTTAAAGATGAGAAGTGCCACTTAAGTATCGCTGGTAGATTTTAGAAGTAGAATATTTTGTATTTTAAAGCCTCGAAAAGGAAATCCTGTACTTCACATTTTTACACCTATGGTGTTCAAATTTCCCCACTACGATCAGAACACCGAAGGAAATGAAGTTCACTTACTGTCTCTAACGCAGAGGCGACCATTTCCTCTTCATTGTGAGACTGGAGCTCAATCACCATCACACCGCTGTCAAATATCCGAAGCCTGAAATCAGAAGAGAGAATCAAAGCAACTGAAAGCCCCATGCACATCACCTACGGCCACGCCTCTGATACATCCACAATGACAAACACATTACAGAATGAAAAACTCTGTAAAATGAACCTCAAATTAAAACCATCTTCCAAATATAAATATTATATATAACTATATACATCGCGTATATAATAAATATAACTAAGATATATATATATATATCTTCAAAATATAAAGAGATGGAAAACACAGAGCATGTGCTTGGGCTCAGATGAGCCATGTTTTCCACTCTGGGAAAAAAAAAAAAAAAGGTTGGAAGTGAGAGGAATATCGTCTTCCTAGCATGGAGTGAAGCATGGTTAATATTCCTATCTGAATGTAAAGTGGATGGTGGTGCATACAGCAGCACCTGGATGACTCTGTTTAAGAAACAATACCACATGTATTCACATACTACACGTAAAACATGAAGTGAGCTGAGCTCCATGCCCTGACTGATGAGTACCATACTTTCTAAATGCATCTGCTATACATCTCTTACCGTAGTGGTAATTTCAGAGGCTCCAGCATCTTACAAGCATTTACTAAATCTTCTGGTGAGAGCAACTGAAAACAGTAAAACACATCTATTTTACAGCATGCAATTCCAGTATCAGCATAACACCACAACAAACAGTTGCAACAAGCACAGGTAAAATATGTGCCAGCTTACAGAATTCTGTTCTTGCTTTTTTTTCCCTTCGTGTTGCCCAGTATATTCTCTCAGCTTCTACACTCCTTCCTGTTCCCTTCCTGCTGTTTGTTTTTTCTATAACACTCACTCTGTTTACTGAGAAAATCGATGCATTTGAAAAAAAAATTAGTCCTCGTTCTTTAGTATTCCCTGGATTTAGTTCTCTTTCCAGATAAAGGTGGATTTTCCCTTCTACGTGACATTATAAAAAGCAGCACACGTTATGGCAAAGTAGAGAGAATGCATAAATACTGCATGGAAGGAGAAAGGAAAAAGGTTAAACACCCCTGAAAGAGTTGATCACTTCAAACTGTTACACAGAGTGAGCAATTGGTAGGGAATGCTTGCACGCTTCTTCTTGAATTGCCTTAGCAAGAATGTACACTCTATACAAAAAGAAATTAAGAAAAAACCAACTTTCTCACCTCTAATCCTCGTGCACGGTTTACCAGACAGTACACTTCTGTAAGTGACATGATTCCTCCTCTCTCCTGTGTAAGCACAAGACTGGTAAGAGAAACGGTATTCATCTAGTAAACACAGCATCTTATTTTGGATGTGACTGATTGAACAGCTGAAGCAGAGAAGCTAATCGTGGCCTTTGATGAATAAACTAGCACATATTTCTAGCACTAATTTGTTAGACGTCTTTCTCCAAACATTTTAAAAATGTAAAAAAAAGTTGATACTATATGCAAAGACTGTGAACTGATTTTGTTTCAAAGCCAAAGGAAGAAGGAGTTTAGATATATTAAATTTACTGATCAATTTTCAATTTTAATTCCTCAGGCAGTCTGCCTGATCACAGCAGGTGGCACATTTCTTAAACAACACGTTCAATACACTTCTTAGGAGACACAGAGTCACAGGAGTTTCAAAAGGAGATAAGGCTACTTTGGTGAGAATCTGGAACTCTCTAAGAGCTACAGATAAATGAAGATATATTACTTGATGGAGAATAAGAATGTAAAACTGAAACAGATTAATAAAACAATACTTCTATATATTCAAAGTTTGGGCTGTTTTTCTCTCTACATAAAAAGTGAAATACAGAGCTTTTCAAAGAGCAGAAAGACTTGCTCATTTACCAAACATCACCAATAATTCATGAATTAGAAGCTGAGGTGCCATTTCACAACAACAAACAAACAAACAAGAAATGATTACACTTGACATTTAAATTTTCTTACTTGGAAAAACTTCCATAAACAGTGACGAAGAGGCAGCGCTGCTATATAAGGAACTTCACAAAGAGGCACAGTAACACAGCCAGACCACGCTTCCATGAGAACTCAGCACCACAAGGAAAACACTGGTGCAAAATGAGGTACTTTACCTCTAATGGTGCCTGCAGCATTCCAGCTAGCTGCTTTGCCAGCTGCATGTGGTAATGAGTCCCAGATCCGTGTGTTTCCCTAGTGACTGGGTTAGCTATGCCCATACTCAGCAGGTACGATTTGAACCTTATAGTCTAAACAAACAAATAAATAAAAAAGCGCATCAGCCAGTGAAGGAGTTTCATTTTTAAAGGGCTTCCATTTTATTACAAGACAGCTTTGGTGAATAAACCCGAACAGTTTACTGCCAATAAAGTCAATTACTAGCAAAGCCAAAGCGAGACTGATATAAAACAGAAGACTGAAATCATCTGCCACAGAAATGCAGTAAAATCTATGCTTTAAAGAAAGGGACAAAATAAAGAGACTGAAGTGTTTGGTGTTAACTTTTAAACAGATCTAAAGCAAACCAACAAAAAAAAAAAACCAACTCAGAGAGGATTCTTTACAGAACTTGTATTATTAAAAGGATAGCTTTTGCTTTACGTAGGGACATTTCTGTTGTTTCTGAAAACAAAATTCATTTACCTCATCCTCCGTGATGTCACCTTGTTTTTCTTTAATCTTATTAGCGATTGACTTGGATAACTCCACCATTTCCTTAGCCTAGCAAGAAAGAGCCACGGATGAATCAATGTGCAGGTCATCAGAGAAGACATGCCTACAACTGACAAAACAAGCATAAATCCACTTGGATAAGTGGCACGTGCCATACCTTCTCCATTAGTTTACTAAGGTCCTCAAAAGCCTGGAATGATAAAACATTGCAGTCAGTACAGTTACAGCATTTGTCTTCATGAATACAGTGAGCTACCTTGGAATACTTATTCAAGCTAACTGGAAGAGCTGCTGCTCCCTGAGATTAGTAGGACACAGTGTGACATATTATAGTTGGCTGCTTCATGAAAACTGTTTCATGTAGGTCTACAATGAAAAATCATACCCACCACTAGCAATAAGAATGAAGGAAGAATCAACCAG
Source organism: Oreortyx pictus (assembly GCA_036925125.1). Taxonomy (NCBI): domain Eukaryota; kingdom Metazoa; phylum Chordata; class Aves; order Galliformes; family Odontophoridae; genus Oreortyx; species Oreortyx pictus. The sequence continues at coordinate 24,869,854 of JAUPFR010000001.1, forward strand.
CTGCACGCTTCTCTACTGTGAATACTAGTTCAATGAGTTGTCCACACAATAGGAGGAAACACCAAGAGGCTGAGACCCAAGAAAGACTGAACAGACCAAGTTAATTATGCTCTCCTGAATGCTGGTTTCCTCCAGCCAAGTGAGTTAACCCTCACTCAAGAAGATCTATTGCCTCTGGACAGCAGCAAGCCAGCTGTAATGCTACAGAAACATTCCTTCTGACAGCACCATTATACTTTATTGAGTGGGTGCTGCTAAGTTAGTAAGAAAATTGGAGCTACTTTACAATGAGCAAGGAAGACAACCTATACTTTGATACGTGTGTTTAACTGAAAGAGGCAAAACATCTGAAATCAACATCTTTTCATTTAAGTATCTCACACAACAGAACTGTGATGCTCCCATAATAAACAAAAACAGTTAAAAAATAATAATATCCATGAGATAAACAATCAGCTTTATTTAAATTGAGATTAAAAGAGTAGATGAAAAATAATATTCAGAAACTCTGGTGGTTGGGACCTAAAAAGCCAATACAAGCTAAGGTGGGTAAATGCTTATTTGCACAGTTTTCTTCTCTAGTCTGAGAAACTTAATATGGTTTTCACAAAACTATGTAATAAATTGGACACACAACACAGGACCACGATTATGTCGAGTCTGTTAAGCTCAGTAAGCTGCTACGGTCTCGAGTACAATCATTCTGCATTTTCAGGCTTAAATAAAACTTACATAAAAGAAAGTCGAATTTTAAAAGTTTTAGAAATGATAACCAACTAACATAAAAAAAAGACTCATGTATTCTGACCAAAATAAGGGTTTGTAAATATATATTTAAAAGTAACTAATTTCTGCCAGCCTCCGCAACATGTACTCAGCCTTTGGCACAACTCTCTAAATACAGGACAACATGCCTGGGAAGAGAACCTTTTCCAGCCACCTTCTTTGACCATCTGGTGTGAGAAACACTCTGGAGCCTTTTCGGTTAATGCCTGCCTGAAAGCAGCACCCAGTGATTCCAGGCACAAACAAAGAAGGTCATTCAGTTACAGTATAGCAAACAAACACAGATGTATCTTGCCACAGCTTCTAGGCATCAACCATTTCCTACCTTCCAACTAATCCACCACTGTAAAGAAGAATTTTAGCAGAACTTTACGCAGGAAGACTGAACTGTTCCCATCTATAAATATTTCTGCACCTGACTCAGAATCTCATTGGCCTGAGACTCCATATACACAGATGAGAGAGATGTCTCCAGGAAGGGACAGGTTTCTTTTGTACCATTAGGAGGGATTTGGGTAGAAGTGCCTCCACCTATCAGGGGAGTTCAGCCCTCTTTAACACTTGGTACCTCAGCGAGGTATCCAAAACGATGTGGAGTACTTCTTGCTTCCTAATCTGCCAAATCCAATGGTTTACAATAGAATTCTCAATCTTTACTGTAATTTAAGTCCTTCTACTGTACTTGTATATGATATCAACCAAGTTTTCTAACAAGGCTTTTCCCAGCTTATTTCTAATCTCTAAAACCTGCATGAAAACACTGTACATCAAAAGAACCCTTGCTTTAGCTAAATAAACACTAGGCTGTGTGTAACTCCTCCTCTGCCTGACTCACCGAGGGCAGGCCTGGAAACAAAGGGGAATGTGCACACACCTAACAGGAACTTCCTCAGATAAACAAAAGGCTAAAGAACTGGATTCTTATCAGCAGTGAACAGCAGATGCAGGAAGCCTTTTTCTGGAAGCCAGGGCACCATTTTTTAAATTAAGTCATCTATAACATTTAAAGCTGGAGGAAGGCAGGATTTCACAAGTCATGACTTTCCTCTGCTCAAGCAACACTTACAAATGGATTTCTTTTGCTCTCTGAAAAAAGCTACAAACGGAAAAAATAACCAGACAGTGCCTTTTGAACTACACACACACACACGACCACAATGCCTTTTGAACTACACACAGAATTTCATTCACTACATTCTTCATAAAAGGAGAAAAAAATTCGAGCAGTATCTGAAGCAGCATGCTGCCTACAAGCTGCTAAGTCACTCCTACAGATCAGAATACGCAGCACGCTCTTCACTGTGGCACACTGAATCCCATAACGCTTTGCCACTCAAATCAATCTGTTGTAGATAGTTCACGAGTGCTCCCGCATCAATCTGTGTATCACTCTGCATTACCAAGACAGAACCAGATCACTTCAGATGATATTCATTCCAATCCATCTGAAAGATCTTCCAATGAAGGAAGAAACAAATCGATTCTATTGTTAATCAACATTGACGTTTGCAGGTCAACTACTGCACTGCTTCTGGGAAAAGGGACGGTCTCCATCCTGCCAGCACACTTTGTGCAGATACCTGTAACTTGCTGGAGCCTGGACAACTAGAATCATAGAATGGCCTGGGTTGAAAAGGACCTCAAAGATCATCTAGTTTCAACCCCACTGCCACGGGCAGAGTCACCAACCACCAGAGCAGGCTGCCCAGAGCCACATCCAGCCTGGCCTTGAATGCCTCCAGGGATGGGGCATCCACAACCTCCCTGGGCAACCTGCTCCAGTGCATCACCACCCTCTGAGTGAAAAACTTCCTCCTAACATCTAACCTAAATCTCCCCTGTCTTTGTTTAAAACCACTCCCCCTTGTCCTATCACTATCCGCCCATGTAAACAGTTGCTCCCCCTCCTGTTTATACTCTCCCTTCAAGTACTGTAAGGCCACAGTGAGGCCTCCCCAGAGTCTTCTCTTCTAAACAAGCCCAGTTCCTTCAACCTTTCCTCATAGGTGAGGTACTCCAGCCCTCTGATCTTTTTGGTGGCCCTCCTCTGGAGGCAGCACTGTAATTATAAGACTAACACTGAAAAAATGAGCATTTGTGTGATGCAAACATAACCTTACCATGACCACGTGCTCCTACATTGCCATGTTTGCCTAAACACGTTACATTTTCAACTGAAACCAAAACTAGCTGTATGAAGAGGAAAAAAACACTTGTAAAGGTGTCTTTCTGGAGAAGTCTCCGTGTTCTGCTCCTCTTCATGAAAAGTCCCAGAATTCTAATTCCATCAAAATAAATCTTACAAGTACAGTAAGCAGCAGTTCTGAAGAACAGCCTTCTTGAAAGGAACAGTTTACAAGAAGTACCCTTACATATACTGAAAAGGCAGTTAAAAAAATAAATAACTGTAAAATATAGGCTCTTAATCAATTCAGACGTCTCAACAAAAGCAATAAACAATCTCAGCTGTCCCCAGAAGAAAGTGTGAATGAATGGCAATAGCTCATACAGATGGCTGACCTTGAAACTTCACCAGTACTTGCCTCGGAAATGTTTTTGTCAGTCTCTTTTCTTTTTTCCTCTAATTTCCTTTCGATCCCCACGATTCCTACAGCCCTTATTCTTCCTGCCTGGAAAAGAAAATAAAGCAAGGAATCAAAATAGGAAATGCTAAGTTTTCTCATCCACCTTGGCATGTAAAAGCTCAGAACACAGAAAAGGTTCCTCCAAATAGCCAATAACATACACACAAGAATTCATATATTTCTTGACAGTACTTTTCAAATCAGTGTCAAAAAGTAAACAATGTGTAAAGCAAGTATAAACTTGCTGTAGTACAGGCAAATAATGGTTATTATATTGAAGCTATTAACATGAACATGCTTAATAGCCTGGTCTAGACTGAACATTCCAGTTTATCCCAGTTAAAGCCTCCTGAGCCTATGCAAATGTCAGTAACACAGAGCAAGGCAAACAGGAGTGCATCTAAACACAATTACCTCAAGAAATCTGTGCTCTACATATTCATATGTACAATATATTCATATACAGATATAATATACACGCTTTTATCAGAGTTATTAACCTAGAAGTACACAGACAGATAAAAAAGGCAATCTAATTGAGAAAGAGATCCTCCATTAACAACTGCTCAATTAGAATATAAATAAAATCAGATTCATACTATTTCCAAACAGTCATATAAAATTTATGTATTACATATCTGACTTCTGTCCACAAGGCACAGAGAAGGGATCACAGTCAAGACTGAAAAGGTTTTAGCTTTATCAAGCCTCTCATGCTGCATGTGCTATTACAGAACTGAGCTTATTATTGGCTACTCAAGCCAGAGTGCACTGAAGGAAGACGTGCCATGGTGTTCAATAGTAGGTGAAAACTGCAAAGGAGAAACTGATCCGTGCTAGTGAAGAAACAGGCAAAGTAAAGCTGAATGTGCCTGCAGTGTTGGTTAGAAAGACAGGCCAGAGGCAGATGCAGCATATGGAAACAGCACTTGTGGAAACAAAATTACAGGAGGGCTCTGAATTCAAACTAAACAAGGATGCCAGAAGCTCTGCTCCTACCTGTGGATCCTTGTTAACCTGCACGGTCTGTCCAGCAGGCATGTTCTCCCATCTCCTTTGTGCAATTTCTTCTGAGAATCGTCTGAAGAACTGCAAACATTTAAGAGTGACAACAGATGTTTCACAAAACATGCAGAGCATGTCTGGTTATTTTAGCTTCACATTTCACTATAACAAGAAGCATGCTAACACCTACTCATTCACAGCACAACATTCTTCTCCAATCTCCAAAAATCCACGTGGTAGAGGAGGAATTACTAGTCAAACTACCACGACTACTTCTATTGTAAAACATTTTATGAGACATTCAAAATGCTCGAAAACATGCTGAATTAAAATAGCAAGGTTTGCTCAAAGGCCTGCTTTTAAAAGGAAGGAAAACTGATCAACACAATTACTAACAATCCGTTAATTGAACAGCATAAGGACAGTGACACAGACTTATTTCTTTAATGCTAATACCAGAAGATGGCATTAGCTGAATAGGTAACTTTAGGTGCATTCCACCCATTGAAATCCACAAAAAGAAATCTATTCCATTCTTAAAATTGTTTGGAGTTCACAGAAAAGCATTCTGAAGTCATAATGAAAGGATCTGGAGCAGAACTGGTGTGTCAGGTCACCAGTAAGCATGGTATATTTGATTTTCAGACATAACATTACAACTAAAATGAATAAAATCATGACCAGGAAAAACAGCTGTGCAATTATATTCAGACTTTTCGTAAGTTGGAACCTGCTCACAAAGAAACAGAATTGAGTCTACTGAAACATACGCACGTTAGATATAGACACAGTAGACACACAGATGTGTTATAAAGACATCTCTAATTAATTAAAGCTGAAAAACTGATTTTCTGCAGTGAAATGGCAAGGCGTTTTTCTGTCTCTCAGAGTTACAGTACTCAGCCTCTCCACGTGAGGATTTTATACTGTGAAGTCTCTTTACAGAGGACAATTCCTTCTTTTATTTTTTCTTTTTAACATCTATAACATCTTTTTAGAATACAAATAACCTCTGAGATTGGTTATTGTAAGATAAATAAATAAATAAAAGAAAGATTGATAAAGCACAATGAAACAAAGCTCTAAAGCAATGAGAGAATGTATTAGGAGCGAGTTGCTCGATTTCCACTCAGCACAGAGAAACACTTATTACTCTGCTAACAGTAACAGATTGCAAAGTCATCGTTTTCAAAAATAGTGTGTTCCATTCATAAAAGAATATGGGAAGAATAAGATGTTATTATATCTACTAAAGAGAGTACAAAGTCTCACAGTACCTCCTGACATTTTTGGGACTCTATTTAATAATCAAAGCACAGAATCCTGAATGCTCAGAGTGTTTGCTTTCAAAAAGGATGTACTGAAAAACTCCACCTCAAAAGTCAACATGGAAAGATGATGGAAAATGATCACAATCACAGCAAGAGGAGAAAGGCATGTCCAAAGCTCTGACGTAGTGGGCTTGGGTGGTACAGAACTTACCTCAATTTGCCCATGCTCTTTGAAAGAAAGTTTTATGTAGGAGTACTTGCTGTTTTGGAATGGACCGGGTTCTTTGTTTGAAGAAGCCGGATGAAGATGAGCTACTATTTTGGCACTAAGAAAGAGTCAAAAGGAAAAGAGAATACAGCTTTTTTTATTAAGTAAAAAAAAAAAAAAAAAAAAAAAAAAGGTCCTTTTCCTACAATCAAAGTCATCTGTTTATTCAAAATCTGCACTATTTTTATCTCAGGTAAGAACTACAGTACATCAAATAACGCTTTACATCTGAGCAACAAGGTCTTGGTATTTTCCCACTGTATAAATACATTTGTGTGTACCTTGCATAAAAACTACTACAACCCCTAAAACATAACAACAACTCACAATTTATAATGTACCCACCATAATTTTTAAGAAATAAATGCAACAGATCTTAACATCTCAAGCAATTATTTCTGGCAATGTTAGTTAAGGTAAAAACTAATAGTCAAGCAGCACATTTGATTTGGCTTTTGATTTGCAATGATTACAGTCAAAATACTCTAACTTTGTCACAGGAAAACAGAACATCTCAATATTATGTTTAATCTGTCTGCTTGTGTACGTCACTTGCAAACACTGTATGTGAATGTGTCCAAAATCAACATTCAAAGGTAACGTGCATGGAAATAACAGTCTAAAACGACAGCTACCACCAAAACAAACCTTGAGAGCATTATTTTAGGAATATACTAGGCCACAATCACAGCATGGGGGCAAGTCTGCCATGCCCATTTTGTTTTACAAATCGTTTTTTTCATAGCTCTTTCTTTATTTGCCTTCTTCAGCATCAGTGAATCACAGAATCACAGGGATTGGTAGGGACCTCTAGAGATCCTCGAGTCCAACCCCCTGCCAAAGCAGGTTCCCTCCACCTGATCTCATCTGTGTCCCCCCAGGACATTACCTTACTCTATTCATCTGACTGCATCTAATCATCTGTCTGTAAGCACATATCCACTAGGCAATTACTCCATTTCATCTTTTTCTTGTCAAACTTCTTACTTGTTACCTCACTGAGGGGAAACACCAGTTCCTTCTATCCACCACTAGCACTTCCAAGCACAGAATCAATTATGTATTCTTATAAATTAAAATCATATGTGATGTGACAGGGCCTCTATTCCAGTTCTGTGACATGAATGACAAAAATCAACTTTGCAATTTAGATTTAGCAACAGCACTGTGGTGCTGATGGCTAATCAATGAAAATGCCAAGCTGGAACACATACTTGGGTGCTTACAAGATCATTATTTGTTAAACCGTTTGAATCAAACACCACTTCGCCACGACTCTCTTATGCACTTGATCTTAATTGAGAAATGCAGGGCTCTGTGGCTGTCAATGTGGAAACATGAGTTACAAACCAAACCTACCACGGATAATTAAGTAACCTTGAGTTTGTTACTTAACACACGTGCAATTAACCAACCATCTGAGAAAAACAAAACGTGTACCAAAGAATCATCACAAAATCATGGAATAGTTTGGGTTGGAAAGGACCTAAATGCCCAGCCAGTCCCAACCCCGTGCCGTGGGCAGTGCCACCCAGCAGCTCAGGCTGCCCAGGACCCATCCAACCTGGCCTTGAGTGCCTCCAGGGATGGGGCACCCACAGCTCCTCTGGGCAGCTGTGCCACAGCCTCACTGTGCTCTCAGTGAAAAGTTTCCCCCCCCCCACATCTAAGCTAAATCTCCCCTCTTTTAGCTTAAAGCCATTCTCCCTTGCCCTAATAACTGTCTACCTGTGTAAAAGTCGTTTATCACCTTACCTTTTTCCTATCCCTGCAGCTTGCTCTTCAATAAAGACAACTTGAGACAGAGGTATAGCAATGCAGCATTCCTGGAATTACCAATGCAAACACAACAGAAATGAAAGCCATATGTTGAATATTCGTTCTCTTATACCACTTATTCTCTTCTCCCCTTTCATAAACAGTACAGATTTCTACAGGTGCTGTCAGAGGCAATTTAGATGAAATACACTGTTAACAATAGAAACAATCTATTAAAGAGAAATAAAAATAGAAAAATACAGCTGAGTTCCAGACATCCAAAACAAACTTAAGTGTAAGGCACTTCAGGCTACATTTATAAAACCTCAACTGAACAAAGCTTTATGATCTAAATACAATATACAAACACTAAGATTTCCACACAGCTGCAGCTTATCCCCTTAAGTGCATAGTGCCAACAGGTTCTTAAAATGTTTGGATTGATGTTACTTGAGGAGCCAAAGCACAACACAAAACCACCAGTCTCCTTGGTGCTGAATGTCTAAAAGCTGGATTACCTTCTGAGTGGTGACACACCAATCAGGAATGTCTCCATCTATTCACCCTCGTGGGCTTAATGTCAACACACATTTACTGAACTGTGCTTTAGACAGAACAGAGCAAGAAACAAGACTGTATCTATCTGTGGGAAACTAACCTACCCAGGCTAAACTCTCTGTGTACATATTTGAGACAGAAGTTGCTGGAGGGAACAATTCAAAGCATCTATGAGACTGGTCTTGTTTTGGTGACTAACTTTTGCTGATCATCCTCTTTCACACAATAGCTCGGTGATCAATGGTCACTCAGAATGCAAGAAACCCAACATTCCCTCTTTGAAGCTTTCTCTTCCATCAGCTACGAAGGTGTCCCTAACACCAGGTTATAATGAATACTGTCAAGAGGTCCTCGCAATCCCTACTACCAAATGGAATGGTTAAATACACCTTAAATTGGAGGTTATAAGTACCATGGCTCAACACAAATATGAAAGGCCACTGTGCTCCCCATGTTTCACTCCTATGAGCTTGAGAAAGAATCAGCTTCATTTACTATTCATCACAGAAACAAAGTTTTAGATTAAAAAAAGAAAACCAAAACCTAGCTCTTTGGAGACAGAATCAACCTGTAGTAGATCAGACACAGGTAATTTCTGCCAATCTGCTGCCATATCTTTCTGCTTCCTCTCTCAATCAGACCTTGAAGTTTGTCCAAATGTTTGCTGAGTTAAATTAATTTGTTAGATCTATATTCTTATTCTTCAAGTTCTTTCTCTGCTTTTTAGCAAATTCCATCATCTTTGGAGAGTATAAGGAATGATGTGGCCTAGGTAGCACAGAGAGAAGAAATAGATGTCATCCTTTTGTTGAGAAGAAAACAGGGATCTGAACAGCTGTTGGACTTGCTGAAGCTGTCACAGACAGTGTTACTCCAGGCAAACTGAAAGCATGACTGAGAAGATCAGAAGCACTGCACATTGCCCTACATGGCTGCCTGCCACAGGAAGATGCTGATGAAGAAGTCAGGGGTGAATTACAGAGACAGTTTAACACAGGTAAATTATCTCACATTGGCTGTGCAAAAAAAAAAAAATATATATATATATATATATTACTGAATCATTTATGATTTAGACAATCAGCTCCTTACTTAATAGTAACCTCCAGCTGGGACAGGCTTTCTGAACAAAGCATTTTTAATAATTTCAAGTAAAAATAGTTCTGCTGTTCCTGAACAAGACCTACAGAAAAAATATATATACACACATAAAATATATATATATGTAACATATATATCTGGCAACCCTGCCTGTGGCAGGGAGGTTGGAACTTGATGACTGAAGTCCCTTCCAACCCAGGCCGTTCTACGATCCTATGATATACATATATAACTTGGTTTCTCAAATTCAGATCATCCTTGGTGACCTTACATGTCATGAAGGCTCTCAGTAGCTCGCCACTGTGGAGCAAGAATGTGAAATTGGTGGGGAATAGCCATTAAGTACAAGAGGTGCTTCAGCTACTCTTGCTAAAAGCCAGTCCAGTGGAATAAAACATCTGAAGAGTTGTTAGGGCTTCTAAAAGCCGTAAAAAAGTGAATTCAATCTGGTTCTGACAAAGACATCTTCATTTGCAATTCCAAGGTGGTGCACGTTGTAACAGTCTATGTTTAGAGCTCATTATACATCTGCCATCTTTCTCACCCATTATAGTCTCAGGTGGTGACTTGATGATATAAAGCACTCAGCAGCAACACTAGAGTTTCAACAGTGCCACTTAACCTCTGCACTGCTTCTCTGTAACAGTACAAATGGTCTGGCTTACTGGTCCAAAACAGGAACAGTCAGCTGGAAGGATAAGGCCTGTACAATATAATGCTGCCTCCAGTCACAGACTTGTCAAATCATGGCCTGGTACTACATGCTGGGACCAGAAGAAGGGGAGGCTCGGACTTAAAAACACACGAAAGAAGAAAACGTCTTGCTAAATGAGGAGTGTAGAAAAGGCATTCAGATTAACTGAGTGATTTTCACCTCCATTCTCAAAACTAAGTTCCCAATACACAATGCCAGACTCTCCCTTCTCTATTTATGGCCCATAGAAAAGGAAAAATTACATGATTCCTTTCCACCCCTCCTCATCTCAGCACAATCGTTTTATTAAAAGCAGAACTGAGTGGAAAAAACATTCTTCTTTGAAACAAATTTCTGTGGAACAAAACATGTGGGCTATATGTGTAAGAGAAAACATGAATAGACAAAGCTGTGGTGGTCAGGCACTGGAACAGGTTGCCCAGAGCTGTGGTGGATGCCCCATCCCTGGAGATTTTCAAGGCAAGGCTGGGTCAGGCCCTGGGCAACCTGATCTTGCCATAGTGCCCCTGTTCATTGCAGGGGAGTTGGACAAGGTGGCCTTTAAAGGTCTCTTCCAACTCAAAGGATTCTATGGTTCCGTAAGCTCTTTTTCATTTGCAAACTACAACTTGCTTGACGTGAAATTTACAACTGAGCGACATGCAAGAGACAAAAGTTAGACTTACGTGATTCTTCTGATCCCTCCATATTAATCTGTGTGTGCTAAGCAGTAATACTCCGCTATCAAATTTCACCTAAGCCAGAAAAACAGAACAGATCAACAACAAATTTAACCACTAAGCTGCATAAATAAACCATAAAACCATTAACGTAAAAAAAGACCTCCAAGATCACCAAGCCCATCTGTAAACCTGTCACCACAACACTGAATTTGGGAACATTACACATTAGCACAACGCTGGAATAAAATTCAACAAGCCAATATTTTGAGGGTGATCGTATTTTTTTTCTTCCCGAGAACAGAATCCAGGAAGCTCATGGAAAATGGGGGAAACCAGTCTAACAGGATTACATGGATATCCACAAACTTCCTTTCTGAACTGCATAAACGTACCGTCAGGAAATCCTGAGAGATCCTCCCTCCACATGCTGTGCAAGATACACGAAGTGCTAAATACCCTATTTTTAAAAGGGATATTGGCTTTGGAACACAGTTTGCCGATGAAGAAAAAAGAACTTCGACGAAATAACATAAAGCAACCTAATGAGAACATACTACAGACAGAAGTCTTCAGGCCTAACAAACAGGAGCGTTCCTTCTATCCGTTTTATTGCTGAAGGGATATTTTATTTATCGGTAGGCATTTAGGACTGGGAAAATCTGTGTTAGCAAATTGCTTCCTGCTTGGACAACTCGAAGCAAGCTTTAATAGCTTCTTACAATGGCACGTAGCCATTCCGGCGGAGAAAAATGAGGAGACCAAGAGCCGCGGCTCCGGCACAGGCTGCTGAGGGACGCTTCCCTCCGCTCCGTCCCCTCACGCCCACCCTTCCCGCCCGGCCCGGACCCCACAGCGGCGCTGCTGGTTCCCCAGCTCCCCCCGCAGCACTGCGGGCCCGGCCGCGCCGCCAGCCGCTCCCGTCACCTTCTCCTCCCCGTCGTAGAGGCGCACGCCGCGCTGCTGGAGCACCAGCGTCTCCCCCAGCTCCAGCAGCCCGCTGGTCCAGGAGAACCGATCCATGGCGGCCCGGGCGGACCCGTCCCTTCCTCGGGCAGGAGCAGGCCGCAGCCGCCCAGCAGGCAGCGGGCGAGCGCGGCCCTGCCCCAACCGCTCCAGCCGCGGCGGCGCGGCGCCCTCCAGCGGCGGCCTGAGGTGAAGCCGCCATCTTAGCGCCGCGGTGAGGGCAGCGCCATTGGCCCGTTCAATTCCCGCGGCCGGCCAATCAGAGAGGCGCAGCGCGGCGGGGATTTCAAACGGCGCGGCCGCTCGCAGCTCGCCCGGCCATGGCGGCGCGGCTCCCCACGCGGCTCCCCGCCAGCCGCAGGTCCCAGCCGGAGTACCGAGGTAAGGCTGCGGCCGGGGCACGGCGGACGTGGGTTCCTTGCCGCGCTGTGTGCTCTCGCTGCTGGGTGAGGGGGAGCTCGCAAGCGAGGGAGGAGCACGGGGGCAACGCCCGTGTCAGGAGCTGGTGCGTTAACTGTATTAACGGAGCGCTGCAGCGAAGGGGACAGACTGTAGCAGCATCTCCTGTGACAGGGCAGGGGAATAATGATCTCTAACTAAAAGACGAAAGGTTCGGGATAATAAATTGCGTACAAGGGCGGGGTTGTTTTGTTTGGTTATTGTGGGGTGGGGCTTTTTTTGGCCTTTATTACAATACATGTGAGACACTGGAATAGCTTGTCCAAGAAAAGCAGTGGATGCCCCGTTCCTGTAAACCTTTAAGGCCGGGCTGGACCAGGCTCTGAGCAACCTGATCTAGCTGCAGACGGGAAGTTGTACTATATAACCTTTAGGGGTCCCTTCCAACTCAAACGATTCTGTGGCTCGATGCACGTTATGGTGACTTATGAAACTTGAGTCCAGAACGATGGCCAAGACAAAGTCTGAAAGATTAAAAAATAGGCGTGAAGAGGTTCAGGAGGAGACTCGTGCCTGTGTTGGAAAGGAGACGTTCTGTTTTTTCTTCTGTGAGTTTCTCGCGCTGCTGAATGAATCTTGCTTTTGGAGAGAGGAACTCACAGCTTTGCACCTGAATGCCATAAACGGTTTCTTGTTCTGATTCAGTAGCTAAAGCTTTAACGTTCTGCCCTCTAATCCCACTGTGCGTGGCAGCTGCAAGGCTTGGAGACTTTAATTGTCCCCAGCTGCCTGTGGCTGCTTGACTTCTGCTTTGAGGCAGGACTGTTCTATCCCAGCTGCTTCCAGTAAACTGAGGTACCCAGTTCCCTGTGGAGGAACAGACTCCAAAATGTAAAGATGGGCGGTATAAAGCTAAGAAGGACTGCCAGTCTGCATGTAGTTAACCAGTGAGAACATGGGAAATGGGGTTATATTCTGGCATGAATTTCAGTAGTAAGACACTGAGAGCTGGCTTAAGACCTCAGAATCATACTGCACTGTTATCAACGTTCCCATTCTTGGTACAACTTTTGTGCAGTCCTAGATGACAATGTAAGAGAAGCAAGTGATTTTGCTGGTTGTTAGTTGGGTTCATGTTTTCCTCACATCTTTTAGCGGTTCTGAAAAATGAAAAGTGGACTTGATAAACCAGCAGCAGGTATGTGAATGGCATCTACAGGCAAGCATCCAGAAAAAGTAAAATAGGGCCTAATTTCCTCCCAGTCTTCTCACTGATTCAGTGTAGGTTTCTTCTTGGTTAGTAGACAATGCAGAAAAACAGTTATTGTGTATAGCTGTAAAAGTTGTACTGAACTGCTCCTTGGAGATACACATCCTTGAGAAATGAGAGATGTTTGTGAACGCTGAAGAGTTGTCTGATCAATGGTATATGTTTAACAATGTCTTGTTGCTTTCCTAACTATATTTTCTTTTTCTAATAGGCAACGTATGACATTACTAGTTTAGGTGGGAACGTAACATAATGTAATATGTCTTTTAAACCCACTAGAGCAGAGAAGACAAAAAGTTGAAGAATATCTGTCAAGAAAAAAGACATTTTCTGGCATGCCCATTCACGAAAATGAGACATCAATCAGGTACTGTTACTGTCTGCTGTTGTCTTATTCCTTTTGGAAATGGTGTGGTTAGAAAGATGTGAGTGGCCATTCCTGCACAGGATCACAGTCAAAAGATGAGACTGTGCAATAAGAGTGGTACCCACATGGGTTTCTGGAAGTCCTTTTATTGTTAACAACCACTGAAAATTTGTATTAAACGCACTGTTTTATAGATGTAACTTATATTGTCCATTCCACTGTGACTGAGGCACGGGAGGACAGACTTCATTGTAGAACTCTTACGTCAGATGCCACTGCCTCTACAGCACTTCTCTTGCAAATACTCTCTTTTCCCTTTGTTCTGCTCAGGTTGTGTTACATGTGTGCACAATACAGTTGGTCTAATTTCACTGTTTTGTAGTTATATTTGCTCTTAACAGAAAGTATTATATTGATATTATAATGAGTTTAGGCTGTGTGGAGGCCAAAAGACAGATACAACTTCCTGTGAACAGATTGTGAGCACCTACCGATGATCATTAATGCTTCTCATTATTTACTTATGTCATGGTTTTATGATTTTTGGCATTGGTATTCCACATCATAACATCATGTAGTGCATTAAGGTTAAAGAGTTAATGCTCCAGTTCTGTGGATCATCGATAGTTGAGATGAGAAGAACTACATTCCCCAGAGGACTGTGCGATGCTTTGCATTTTTATGTTTCCGCTCAGAGGGAAAGATAAAAACTGTCTGCGGTCACGGGACACTCTCTTTCCTTTGGGATCGACCCAGCAGTGGGTGCTTGTTGCAGCCGTCCACCTTCAGCGTTTAGCGTAAGGCCTTTGGTTTATTGGACACTCTCTCTTGATCATTTTGATTCATTAGCTTCAATCCCAATTATATTGTATTATATTGTGTTGTTTTGCTTTCCGTTATCTTATTTAGTAAATTAGCTTCCCTTCTCAGATTGTTGCTGCTGTTTCGTTTCTAGGCCCATCTCCGTTTTCCCTTTTCCCTGTACCCTTTCCTGGGGTGTGGGTCCGTGGGTCCCCCGCACCAATTGTCACGGAACCGAGCCGATCCAGCCCATAAACCGTTGACATTTTTGACGTCCAAGGTGGGGCAAAACCAGCTGCCTTAGCCAGGCGGAGACATACTTTTAGAGTGAATCTCTGTCTTTTGTTAGCAAGCTTATCTGTACTGCAGGTGCTGTATGGCAAAACACGACCTTGAATTCTGGGCATACTGCCAGTTGTTCTGGGATATCTGTAAACTTTTTTGGGTGCTGCTATCTTCTTTTAGTAAAGAGGGAAAAAAAATGCTTTCTCTTTTAAAACTGCTCTTAAAGGGGCTGCATTTCGTTGTTTTGAGCATTAAAAGGGAAAAAACGTACTGGGACTTTTTCCCTGAGCACCTGCAAGATTCTGAGAACAGGATCTTGAGACAGGGATGTTGCGGCTCCTCAGACAGATCTGAGGAGGCCCGAATTATTTGGGGTCTGGCTTATGCCAATCGGACCTTATTCAGCACTATCCCGGAGAGGCATAGAGTTTTCGAAATAGAGCGAGAGTCTCTGAGCCGAAAGGGACAGTCACCAAATCCAGAAAGAGAGTCTTTTAGCTGACAATCAGACTCCAGTCCAATTTAAATAGCCTGCAGTTCGACTGAGACACTCTTCAGTTCAACATGGATGACTTCCAGACTGAGCAAGACACCCTCCAGACCAAGCAAGTCGCTTTTCAGTTTGAGATAGATGCCCACCAGACTGAAAGAGATGTCCTGCAAACCGAGTGAGATGCCCTCCAGCCTGAACTCAACAACCCTCAGTCTCAACAAGATGGTCTTTGATCTGAGCAAGGCGTCCTCCAATCTGAAAGAGACACTCTCCAGTCCAAATGAGACCCCCTCCTGTCTGAACGGTACTCTTTCAGAACTGAGCAAGGTGCCTACCAGCCACAATAGCCCCTGCTCCCCAGCCAGGTGGGGGAAAGGGATAATAGATAATAGTATTGGACTGTGTGGATTCAATGGTCTGGCACATCAGAGCCACAGAAATATAAGGCACTGGTGCGCAGTGCACTCTAATGCCCTCGAGTTACCAAGGGACAAAATTAATCTATATTTCTGGGGTGACTGGGGGTTCCCAAGAGTTGACCAAGTTGGAGGCTGAAATAAGCCTCACTGGTAAAGACTGGCAAAAACATCCTGTTGTGACTGGCCCAGGGGCTCTGTGTATACTTGGTATTGATCACCTCAAAAGGGAGTATTTTAAGGATCCCAAAGGGTATTGATGGGTTTTTGGAATAGCTGCTGTGGACGCAGATAACATTAAGCAGCTGTCTGCTTTGCCTGTCAGAAGATCCATCTGTTGTGGGGTTGCTACAAGTGGAGGAGCAATAGGTACCGACTGCTACAAAAACGGTGCACAAACGGCAGTACCACACCAACAGGGATTCCTTGCTCCACATTCATAATTTGATCTGTCAGCTAGAGAGGCAGGGAGTGATCAGCAAAACTCACTCACCTTTTAACAGCTCCATATGGCCGGTGCATAAAGCCAGTGGAGAATGGAGGCTGACGGTAGATTACCGTGGCCTGAATGAAGTCACACCCTCACTGAGCGCTGCTGTGCCAGACATGTTTCAACTCCAATACGAACTAGAGTCAAAAGCAGCCAAGTGGTATGCCACCACTGACACTGCCAATGCCTTCTTCTCAACTCCTCTGGCCACAGAATGCAGGCCACAGTTTGCCTTCACCTGGAGGGGCGTTCAGTACACCTGGAACCATTTGCCCCAGGGGTGGAAGAACAGCCCAACCATTTGCCATGGGTTGGTTCAAACTGCATTGGAACAGGGCGGGGCTCCTGAGCATTTATAATACATTGATGATATCATTGTGTGGGGCAATACAGCAGGGGAAGTTTTCAAGAAAGGAGAGAATAATCCAGATCCTCCTGCGAGCTGGCTTTGCTATTAAGCGAAGCAAAGTGAAAGGACCTGCACAGGAAATTCTTTTCCTAGGTATAAAGTGGCAAGATGGACATTGTCACATCCCTACAGATGTGACTGACAAAATCACTGCCATTTCTCCACCCACCATTAAAACAGCGAACCAAGCTTTTTTGGGTGTAGTGCGCTTTTGGAGAATGCATGTTCCAAACTATAGTCTCATTGTGTGAGCCCTCTCTTTTGAGGGATGCGGAAAAAGAATGATTTTGTATGGGGCCCTGAGCAGCAGCAGGCTTTGAAGCAAATTAAGCAGAGATGGCTCATGCCATGGCCCTGGGGCCAGTGTGAATGGGTCAGGTTGTAAAGAACATCCTCTACACTGCTGCTGGAGAGAAAGGTCCCGCTTGGAGTTTGTGGCAAAGAGCTTCTGGAGAGACCCGAGGCCGACCCCTTGGGTTCTGGAGTTGAGCATACAGGGGGTCTGAGGAGTGCTACACTCCAACCGAGAAGGAGATCTTAGCCGCGTACGAGGGGGTTCGAGCTGCTTCCGAAGTAATTGGTACTGAAACGCGGCTCCTTCTGGCACCTCGACTGACAGTGCTGAACTGGATGTTCAAAGGAAAGGTTCCTTCCACCCATCATGCTACCGATGCCACTTGGAGTAAGTGGATTGCACTGATTACACAGTGAGCTCGGATGGGGAACCTCAGTCATCCAGGGATCCTGGAGGTGATCATGGACTGGCCTGAAGGTAAAAAGTTTGGAACAGCACCAGCAGAGGATGTATCATGTGCTACAGAGGCCCCACCATACAATGAACTACCAGACAATGAAAACAGATATGCCCTGTTCACAGATGGATTGTGTCGCATTGTGGGGAAGCACTGCAGATGGAAATCTGCTGTGTGGAGCCCCACACGACCAGTTGCAGAGGCCACTGAAGGAAAAGGAGAATCAAGTCAATTTGCAGAGGTAAAGGCTGTCCAACTGGCCTTAGATATTGCTGAACGTGAGAAGTGGCCAGTGCTTTATCTTTACACTGACTCATGGATGGTGGTAAATGCTTTATGGGGGTGGTTACAGCAATGGGAACAAAATGGCTGGCAACAGAGGGGTAAACCTATTTGGGCTGCTGAACTGTGGAAATACACTACTGCCCGAATAAAGAATATGGTTGTAAAGGTGTGCCATGTAGATGCTCATGTTCCTAAGAGCCGGGCAACTGAAGAACAACAGAATAACCATCAGATAGATCGAGCTGCCAAAGCTAAGGTGGCTCACGTAGACATGGACTGGCAACACAAGGGTGAACTTTTTTTATCTCAATGGGCCCATGAGACCTTGGGCCATCAAGGAAGAGATGCAACATACAAATGGGCTAGAGACCGAGGGGTGGACTTAACTATGGACGCTATTGCACAGGTGAAGGAGTTCAGAAGATGCCAGCTCTAACACTAGCTTGTGTTTTGGATTTTCCACTTCAATGTTTTTGCAGTTAAGAACAAATTCCATACTGAAGTTTCCTCTCTAAATGGAAGGCCTTATTTACCACTTTGTGTAGAAGTGGCATGCTCCCTATGTTGTTCAACAGCAGACAGAACATCTTGATGGTACAAATCTAAATGAACACTGAGATGACCTTTGAATATAAAATGCCCATACTCACAAGAGTAAATACAATCTGCATAGCAAGAGAAAGCACATGCTTTTGTGTTACAGAAAACTGTTAGGGGTTGTTTGTTTTTTTTTGGCTACTTTAATTGTACTAGTAACCTTGATGTAGTGTTTGATCAGCTTTACTTTTCCTTGATTTCTGTTTCTTTTTATATTCCCCTTGCCTCTAGGAAACTTGATCTTTTGTATCAGATAAGTTTGTGCTTATCCCCAAGCACGAGAATGATATCTGAAATAAATGTGGTCAGTTATTCTATTCTTCCCTGCCTTGGCCAGCTTCCTCTGGTGTGGGAAGAGATTTCTTGCAGTCTGGGCCGTATTCAGTGCTTGCTTCAGTGTGATTTCAGCTTGTAGATTGTTGCCTGTGTTCTGGTGTTGTTTAAGATATCTTTAATTTATTTTTTTTTTACTGCAGTGGCAGAACTAGGAAAGCAGCTAGCAATAAACTGCAAGATAAAGCAAAGCTATCAGCATCTCCGAAGCAAGAAATGGTAAGTCTTTGATGGTCAGATAGCGATGGTACTTTTTCTGTGGCTACAGTGTTCTGCTCACTTAAGTCAAATATCTGAAATGTAACTTCCAGGGCATGAGAATTTTGCAGGTGCAGAGGTGTGTTTAGTTAAGATTTTATTCAGTGATGGATGGGATCATTCTGGTATTCAGTTTGTTCCTGGCTGCAGAGGGGACTAAAGAAAACATCAATACTGCAAACAAAGATTCAATGCATCACCTTCTCTCAAGACTCTTCAGAACTTTTTGGATATACATTCAGTCTTCAGGGATGCTATTTAAAATCTTAACAAGATCTCCTTTCAGAGCAGAGAAATCATCTAGTGTGCTTGAGCACTTAAAAACAACAAAGCACTGAGTGTGGCTTTTCAGTTGTAATGCTGGCAAATCTAATGTGACCAGAAGATGCTGAATATCTGTTCTAAATGCACAGGAATGCTTCTACATCATTCAGTTTAACTTTTCCAGTATTAAGATGCACATGGTTGTTCTGCTAGAAAACAGCAATATATGGATTCCTTTCCAGACTTTTCTTAGGAAAAGGGTGAGGAAAAGCTAGATGCCTGTCTTTGCATCTTTCACCCTTCCATGAGCTCTGTCAATTGCTGTAGAGTAAGTTCTTTGGAGGAAGGCACTGAATGCACTTCTCATAATCTCTGAGCTGGGATTACGCTAAGAATGTAAGAGTTTCAGGGAGTAGTAGGAGAAAATGACATATAAGTATTTTTTTTGTCTACAGCTCATTAATAACAAAAGTTTTTTCCATTTTAGTAGCACATGCTGATGGACCTTATTAAAGATTTTATTCACTACCTACATTCATTGGGCTATCCATGGTAAAAGGGGGAATTGTACTGCTAATAAGTGATGGATTACTCAAATTGAGATATTGCTTTTGATTTCATACAGCCTAACGCAATTTTGTGCTGTGTAAGACTTCTTGGAAGGCAGTTAAAAGCTGACAGTGTCTTTAAAAGAATCTTCTTTCTGTAGGGAGGATTTAGCCTTCTGGTTGGGCCTCTTTACTCCCAAGCAAAACTTAAACAATCATTATTTTAGTTTTAGATTTGAGTTCTGGAATAGTAGCTGACAAATATTCTACTTATTGTGTATATGTATGCTACTTCAGTACATACAGTCACCTGTAAATTGGCATTTACTCTTAACTGATTCCCTTAAACATGTGACAGCCTCTAGGAAATTTAAATAACATGAACGTTTAGTGTTTTCATGGAAATGCTTTTGATTTCAGGAAGATAAGGAGAATGCCAATGAGATTTCATGGGACCAATCAAGCAGAACTTCAGAAGAAAATATTTTAAAATCTTCTACCATCACACTGGCAGCAGAGATGAGCTATAATCCTGAAGATCGTACTTCAGTGAATAAAGTCACTGAAATGAAGTCTCAGCATGTATTACTCAGCAAGTCCTTCTCACATATAAAAAACATCAAAGAGAAGCAGATGATGGCAGAAAAACATGGTTCAAACGTCAGCCTACCGAAGAAACCAGTGCTTGGTACATATCGTGGCAGAGTTATCCAATCCAAGATCAACTCCTTCTGGAAAGCAGCGCCAAGGAATGAAGGAGAAAAGAGTTCTTTGTCAGATGAGAAGCTTCTTACTTCTACCACCAAACCAGCAATGAAACCTCTGTCCAGAGGCAGCTGCCATGTAGTTCAGAAGACTGACAAAGTCACAAATTATCCCAATTCTGTAAAACCTAATTGTGTGCCATCATTACAGAGCAAACCACCTGTCAAACCTGCTGTTAACTCCCACTCCAGCCTCAACAAGCAGCCATCAACATCTGCTGTAGTACCAAAGAAACTAACAGTCCAAAAAGTGATTGGCAAGAAGGGACCTCAGCCACTGAAGGCTGCTTCTAAAAGTTCTGACTACGGAACTCTAGGAGTGAAAAAATGTGAGGACCTTCGTGAAGATGGGAAACTAGAAGCTCCAGCCAAACAGTTTTCTGTTCCTGCTGCTAAGACAGGACAGGATTATAAAGCTAACAACATCAAGAAATCTCTTTTTCTGAAAGAATCAGCAGAGGAGAGAAGGTAACTGAACTAGTCACTGTCTTGTAGCTTGACCTTGTGAGGTATTCATATATTTTCCGTGGATGTTTTACTTGATCTGTTTCTTGTTGTAGGAGAACTGGATTGTTTGAAGTTGACTAGAGCGGTAGGCTTAATAGTGAGAAATTAGGATTCAGGCTACTTGCAGAAGCTCTGTAGGCTTGTGCCTGTGCAGTTAGAATTATTTACATGTAAAATATGTTGTTTCCACTTCTTTTCTTCAGGCTGAGTGATGTGACAGTCTTAAGGAGGACAGTCACTCCTGTAGACGAACTGCATGTGTATGGACTGAAGGAGAGCACTTGTTAATGAAATAATTTTCAATTTGGTGAATGCGTTCTCTATGATGTTATGAAGATTCATAATTTGGAAGTTTAGTATTGGTAGTACTCCTCGTAAAATGTCACATTTACAGAAAAAAAATGGTTGGTTTTATGACAAGGGGATTGAAATGAAATAGATATGAAAACTGAATTACAGTTAAACATCACTTTTGAATTTTAGAAGCTGTGTCCTATGCTGCACTCTGTGCTTTGTGCTCTTGTTCGAGTTTTCTGTTCTGAAGTAGGTGATGGGGATTATAGAAGAGAGGTGGCTATGAGCAATGAATCACAAGTGGTTTTTAATCCTCTAAAAAATCCGAGGTCTGGAGCCTAAGACAGTTCCTGCTGTTGGGAAGAGAGATTAAAGAATTCTGACCTGGTAGATACCTAAAGTAGGTGGAGCAATGCATGTGGTTCTGAGATTTTTGTGCCATTCTCAATGGCAACTGTATGCCACTCAGTCCTCCTGGTCCTATCCTTCTAAGCTTATGTAGATGCTCTTCACAAAGTGTGTCTTTATGTGACTTCCTGCAGTTAATGCCAGTTGATTGTAAAATAAGTCATAAAACCTGTTTCACTGCAGCTACTAATGTTCTCAAATACAGAGTTCGCCTGGATGAATGGAGGGCATCCAGAGGAAAAGTGATGAAGAGGCCACCTACATCTGTGCTTCTGGGAACCCAGCCTAAGAATGAAGAACAAGAGCTCTCTTCTACTGGTTGTTCCTTAGATCAGGAATTAAACAGTGAAAAAGTCAACAAGACTCTTGGAGAATGTCTGCAGTTAGCTGAGCAGGTATCCTGGCTCTTGCCTACAAATTCTACTCATAGATCTTTTCAGTGTGGGAGTATTGTGAATGTGGTGGACCTGTGAATCAGACGCAAGGGATTAATTGCTCCCCAAATGAAGCAA
The DNA here is from genome assembly GCA_036925125.1 of Oreortyx pictus. Lineage (NCBI taxonomy): Eukaryota > Metazoa > Chordata > Aves > Galliformes > Odontophoridae > Oreortyx > Oreortyx pictus. Next base: position 24,891,978 of record JAUPFR010000001.1, read on the forward strand.
TACCATAGGATATTGCTGACAGTTGGAAGAACTAGTTGTTACTCAACTTCACTAACTTGCAGAACTACACAACATCGTTAGACAACAATGGTAAAATCATAAAGTAGAAGAGCTATGAAGTAACTAATCCAAAACATGTTTGCATTTGCAGAAACTTGCCTGGATTTCTGGAAGTGTTTATAAACATTCCACATCCGTATCTATGGGCTACGGAGTTTTCTATGTAAGAGGAATAGCATAACTAGTTTTAATTTGGGAGAATAGGTGAATGAGAACTCTTCAGCTCACGTTCATAGTTCAGTCTTGTAAATATTTTCTGTCTTCATCTTTCAGGATCACTTTTCAAAACAACAGAAAGCCCTTGGGTTTTTGGGTCAAAATGAACTAAAATATAGTGCTGCAGGATGTTCACTGCACTTGAATTTTTTTTTATTTTTATTTATTTATTTATTTATTGCTTCAACTTCAGGGAAGTCAAGGTAACAAAGCACGTGCCATGTTGGAAGAACTGAGTGAGAGCATTCCTGGAGCTAAAAAGCTTGTGAAATACTGGATCTGCTGGATGCGTCTTGAACAAATGGGCCCTCCTGAAAAACTTGTGGCTGGCTATGAGGAGGCTATTTTGGCAGGAGCAATGGTGAGCCACTTGTCTTGAAGTTTGAGATTAAAAACATGAAAGTGTGGTTTGTATAAAATGCAGTTACAAGTATTTATTAGAATCAGAAGTATGACAGAAGAGTCATCTGACTTGCTTGAGCACAAGACTTGGATTTGACTTGCTCTGCAATTGCTGTAGATACCTTTCTGCTTTCAAGAAGAAAGGTTTAGAGTCATTGTAGCAACATATGATATTCTGCTGAGAAGAAATAAAAGATCGAAGTTTCTAGTAGTAGAAATCCAAACAGAACTCCGTCTTATAGTACTGATGGACTTAATTCCTTTGCTTTAATACCATCAAGGTTCTAAGTCATCAAATTCAGCTCTAGTGTGCTAAACACGGAAAATGCAGCATTAATTTATCTTCTGGCTTTGTCTGAAAAGCATCAGATAAAGGACTAAGAGCATGAGCGCTGTCTGTTATATACTACTTCCCCTCTAACTCATTTAGTGTAAGTTGAAATCAAATTTGATTTTGGAGTTGTTTTTCTAAAACCAACTTAAACTTTTTTCTAGCCTAGAGATGAACTACGACGCATACTAATAGATGCTATCAAGAACACTGAAAACCTGGCTGAGTCTGAGGATGGTAAGTTTGAGTGTTTCATATTAGTTAAATGTCTGGATAGACAAGCAGCACAAATTGTTTAAAATATTTGTGCCTATATTCATGGAAATTTCTCTGGTACTTAATTTGAAAGCAACCTTGTCTAAACTAATACTTGACTAATAAGTTTGTGGAGATGCTTTCATGTTCAGACTTTACTTAAACACTACCAAGTCAGTGTTGTTCAGCTTTCTTAGCCTGCGAATCAAATAGCGAACAATTTTTTTTATTTACTAAGTCAGTTGCCTCTATAGCATGTAAGATGTTTCAATAGCAGATGCATAGTGTTGGTTGGAAATACTGCAGTTTTTGAAGCAAAGTAGCTATGTAAATTCCTGTTTGATACAACATAGCCTGATAAACATTTGATCTCAGAAGCTGACTGAAATATTCTATTCAGAGTTGTTGCTTTTGGGAGGGAAGGAAATGACTTCTCAGGATGTACTCAGCCTGAGTTTTCTTGAAGGTGACTAAAATGATTAGTAACTTAAATTGTTGTGCCTCAGACTTGGTTATGTAACTTTAATTGTGCAAAACTAACATTTCAGAGATCCCTAAAAACATCAGCTTCTCTGTAACTAATCACAGCTATACTTTCTTTCCCATTTCAGTTTCAGGGGGAGCTGTGATAGAAACTCACTCAACTGAAGTAGTGGAAATGAGCAAGGCACTCAGTTCATCTGTTGAGCAGGTTCATGAGGCCTTCAAGGATCTTAACCATGACGATCAGAAAGCAGAGAACAATGACAATAAGGCAGAGACTGGCAATGATGTGGTCAAAAAGGAAGAAACAGACCTAGGCTTAAAACCAGAAGAAGCCATCTTGCCAAAGAAGAATAAAAAGCGCAAAAATAAAGAACGTACGAAAAAGAGAGGGAAATGTGAAACAAAAGAGCAGAGTAAAGATAGGGTAAAAGATACAGCTCAAACAGTTAATTCCCCAGAGAAGGATAATGGTACAGATTCTTTAGTGAGTTGTAATCCATCTACCAACACCTATTTGGAAAGGTAAGATGACTTAAGGTAACTATGGGAAGGAAGTAGTGTCTGGGGCAAAAGTAAGGTCTGTGCTATTGTGAAAAAGGGAAGCACTGCAGGTGAGAACATACGATTAAAAGTACTTGAGAATTTGGGTTTTTAGGATTGGTTTTCTTCCTGCAAGGAGTCATTTTAGAAATAATTCCTTAATTTCTTTAAATAACTGATTTGTGTTGAAATGCCTCACTATAGTGGAGTGCCTTTGTGGCAGAGACAGAACTCTAGCTTCGGAGCCCTTAGAGCTGTACCAGTTCTACAGTGAGCTAGGAAAAAGAAATCAGGCATCTCCAGTTGTTCTTCTTTTCTAACTTAAATGTGTTTGTATGTCAAAAAATAGAGGGTATAGACAAGATGCAACTGTCCTGTAATTGTGTTTTAATATGTAAATCTTGGGTGGTGATCTTAGAAGAAAACAGTTGTTTTTTTTCTTTTGCCACAATGTTTCTTCTGAGACAACAGACTAGGGGAAGTTGTGCTCAGCTCTGGAATGTGCTGAGCTGGGCTGCTGGCAGTTGTCTGAGGGATTCTTCTTTAGAAGCTTTTCAGGTGTTTTACACGGTTAAAATTCCTTCCTGAAAAAGAAGATAGATACCCAACTTTATGGGAAAACCCGTTCACTGTTTTCTCTGGCTGTGGGGATATAGAGTTGAACAGGAATAATGATATCTTTGCTTCTGCTAGGTACTATAAAGGTAGCTTAATGTACTTGTGTTAAGTAATTTGTTTCTTCTCTCAAGTGTGAAGATTCACTATGAAGAAAATGGTACTGATGCTAAAGATCTGACGATTATAACCCCTTTGCGGTACTCTCTTCGGATTCGGGAGAAGATGTTCAAGTATTCAGATACTCCTAAAGATTCTCATATCTCTTCATCTGATCAGCTGCAGGAATTGGAATCAAAACCAACTGCACTTATCCACAAACAGAATGACAAACTGGAAGAAATAAGTTCTGAAGTAGAAGAGTAGAAAGTAGCATTAACACTACATGAGGGGAGGAGAGATTGTATCTTTAAGAAAGCCTGGATGTCTTATTTCTTTAATGTTTTTTAGCAGCTTTAGGAGAGGAGCTATCTAAAGCTTGTGTAGATAGCCTAGGATGAAATCTGATTTTAGCATGCTTTTTTTAAACTTGTATCTTCAAACTTTTGTGGTAAATCTAATGGACTGTTTGGTACTTAAATATCAAGTCTTCATGTTCAATCTGATTGATACCTAAAGATTAGGCTTAAGGCACTTCATATAAGAGTTCAGTGACTATATTAATAATATTTACTGTTATCCTGTTACAATTCCTATAAATTCTTCAGAATTGCATACTCTAATTCTTCATTTAAGGATCAGAAGTAACTTAGGAGTTCCAGTAGGGAAATATCTACTACAGAAACTAGCTAGTGTGGTGTACAACTAGTTTAAGCTGCAATATCTGTTTTTAGGGGGGTATTTCAACAAAACTGAGTACAATCCCTTTAGTTTGCTGACCGTGAATAATATCGCTAATCTACCTTCCATTAGTCTGTAATACGGTAGAGTTATTAAACAAATCAGCTGAATTGTGTGTGCCTTATTTATGGGCTTGGGTTTGGAAACTAATTGTAACTCATGGCTACAACCCTGGGACTGGGTCTCTGGGAGTTATTTTAGCTGATTGTTGAAAGAGAACTGTCAGCAGAAATGAGGGAATTCTTTCAGGCCTAAATAGACTGTGGTCTTCACAGCCAGCTAGAGCCTTCTGCTGGCAAAAGAGGACTTGTTTCTCCTCAAGTGTGGGCTCTGGTGAGGAGTGTGAGCTGTTGCACAGTATTCTCTTCAGAGAGCTCTCCTAATCAAGGGCAAGGAAATCCATGCGTGCACTCCGTATCTACAGCAGGGCGCTGACTGAACTGCATGAAGTGAGGGGTGAGCAGCTTTAACTCTGCTTTTGTTAATATTCAACATCTTTTTCTAGCGTTAGTCCCGCATGCACTAGTTAAGCACATCTGATATGCAAAAAAATCCCTTGCGCCTGGGATTACAAGGGTTCAGGCCTCGGCCTTTGCGCCACGCGGAGCAGCAAGGGTCACTCAGTCAGCCCGCCCTTGCTGTGAGGGCTGGGCTCCAACCCCCAACCCGGGCCCGCCTCAGAGGGCGGGGCGGGCGGCTTCCTTTCCCGCCCTGTCGGTGCCGTTCGGCGGCGTCCCCGTGCTCGTCGGCCTGGCCGAGGCCTGGCGGCTTCCCTGCTGCTGCTGCGGGTGATCCCGTGAAAGGAAACGTGCGAAAAGAAGCGTTGAACCGCGGTTTGTGGAGAATGGAAGAATACGAAGTACTGAAAGTGTTGGGAGAGGGGTCCTTCGGGAGAGCCCTCCTTGTTCAGCACAAAGTCAGTGAGCAGAAGTACGCCATGAAGGAAATCAGGCTTCCTATGGTAAGTCAGACACGTGCATCTCCCCCTCCCTTCCACGCACACACACACACGTATGTGTGTACATAGCTCTCAGTATGGTCTTGGAACGGAGCACCTTTTCTGGGAGCTCAGTTTATTAGACATCTGCATGGTGCATAACTACTAAGTAACTGTCTGATGTAATATGCGTAGTAATAGCAAAATTTGATCTGATTCAGAAAGCATGTGGTTGTAGGATCATAGCGTAACAGGATGGCTTGGATTGAAAAAGACCTTTAAGGTCACCCAGTCCCAACCCCGCTCTGTGGGCAGTGCCACCCAGCAGCTCAGGCTGCCCAGGACCCACCCAACCTGGCCTTGAGTGCCTCCAGGGATGGGGCATCCACAGCTCCTCTGGGCAGCTGTGCCATGGCCTCTCCGCCTTCGTGGTGAAAAACTTCCTTTAATGTGGTTGACTGGATTCCTATCAACTTTGCTGGAGTCTAGGTTTCATCTGTAACACCTGATGGGGAAGTCAGCCTTATGTTACTGTTGAAATTCAGTTATTCATGTTGCTTGTGCTGAGTGTAGCTAACAAGAAATCACAGAATGGGAGGCTCTGGCTTTATTGAGGCTGAAGCTAAGTTAATACTTGGGCACTTGGTTTTATACCGAGTTCGTGTAGTACAGCTGTCAGCTGTTCCAAAGTCAGTGTGTGCTGGTTTGTTGTTGTGTAGTTCTATGCTGTTAAAATAGAAAATCATTAACTAAACTAGCAATATATCCAGGAGGAAGTCCATAATCATAATAAAGCTTATATTAAAATAGATGGTTTTCAAGTTTCTAAAGGACTTCTAAAATTATGGAATAAAGTAAATTAAAGAACAATTCCTAAAAAAAGTGAGGTGTATAATGTGTATATATGAAAATGTGTTGGAGTGGCCTTTATATAAATGTAATTACATTTGCAGGCTTCATCTGATGTAAAGAACTCTAGGAAGGAAGCTATTCTTTTGGCTAAAATGAAACATCCGAATGTTGTTGCCTATAAGGAATCATTTGAAGGTAAATATGAAAGTTTTAAATATCTGTATTTAGAATCATAGAATCACCGAGATCGAAAAAGACCTCCAAGATCACCCAGTCCAACCAGTATTTTCCCACTAAACCGTGTCCCTCAGTAAAACATCTAAACGTTTCTTTAATGCCTTCAGGGATGATAACTCCACCACCTCCCTGGGCAGTCCATTCCAGCGCCTGACCACTCCTTCAGAGAAGAAATTTTACCTAATATCCCATGTGAACCTCCCCTGTTGCCACTTGAGGTTATTAGTTCTGATCATATTCCTGGTTATGCAGGAGAGGAGGCCGACCCCCACCTCACCACAACCTCCCTTCAGAGAGTTATGGAGAGGAATAAGGTCTCTCCTGAGCCTCCTCTTCTCCAGACTGAACAATCCCAGTTCCCTCAGCTGTTCCTCATAAGTCCTGTGCTCCAGACTCCTCAGCAGCTCTGTTGTGCTTCTCTGGACGTGTTCCAGGAATTCTGTATTTTTCTTGTTGCGAGGGGCCCCAAACTGAACACGGTAGAGTTTTTTTTTAAGTTTAATTTTAAAGTTTTATTTAAAGCTGCATACACTTATGGTATGAAAATCACGTTTTTAGCATGTAGTTGGAACTTCATACTAACAGTAATGTATCTATTCTATTCATTAAATTACTAATGATTCATAAATTGCCTGAAATTTAGCTGATGGACACCTGTATATAGTGATGGAGTATTGTGATGATGGAGATCTAATGCAAAAGATTAAGCACCAAAGAGGAAAGTTGTTCCCTGAAGACACGGTAAGAAAATTCATATTTTGGAAGCAAGGACCTTGGAATCCTTCTTCATGTAAACTGAAGTACATTAAGAAGCACATTATGTCACATAAAAGAATTAATAGATACACAAACACCTTAAGCTACCTTAAGTGAAACAGGATGCTTTCAGAATCACTGAGGTTGGAAAAGACCACTAAAGTTATCTATTCTAACCATCAACCCATTGAGTGAATAAAAGCATTGTCTCTGATAATTTCCAGCAGAACAAGTACTGGACTGTAAAAGGAATAAGAAATAAATTCCTGTCCGTATCTGAGGAATGCGTGGACAGTGTGAAAAACGCAGATTTGAATGTGTAGATGTATGCAATTAAGTAGGAATATAAACAAGTCAATATAAAGCATGGTAAGAGGTACTGCGAATGAAGAGGAAATAAAGTACTCTGCTGAGGTCATTGAAAGTAGCTGAGACACTAAATAAAACACTATGCAACAGGTAAACGTTTGAAGCAGTTAGCATGCATTAACTGCTTTTATCACTGAAGCTATAAAATTATTTAGGAGGAAGTTCAAAGTTATGTTGTGGTTGAAAACCACATCCTGCCACTTAGAAGCATCATCTTCACTGAAATGAAAAGACCAGAATCCTCAGCTGATGTCATACTTTGACCGTCCAAACATCTCTAGGATGATTACTTTGTACGTTTCAAATAACACAATTCCTTTTAGAGGCAGTATATTGTCTCAGGGCAGGTATTTTTAGTCTGAATTTTTAAATCTGAAATTTAATCAGCACACTTAACAAAATGAGCGGTGCTGACTCCCCGGCTTCACAATTGTTATGTGCTATTTGTTTTTGTAGACGCAGCATTATTTCTGCCTTGTTAAAATATACTTTCATTTTAAAGAATTGGGTCTTTTGTGGAAACTGGAGGCCATTATGTTGAAGTTACTTATAACTCCCAGCTGTTGTAAATGTGCTTTCTTTTGTGCTTTTTTTTTTTCAGATCTGTTGGTGAAGGAATCCTTACCCACGGTACTGAGCCGTTATAACCCCTCATTGCTTTTTTCAGATCCTTTGCTGGTTTGTGCAGATGTGCCTGGGTGTGAAACACATTCATGATAAGCGTGTGTTGCACAGGGACATCAAATCCAAGGTGAACAGAGTAAATTTTTTTTGTCCACTTACAAACTCTTCTGCATGCAGATGTTCAGCTCTCTGTAGTGTTTTCCTGCTGCTGCTACGTGCTGTGTTTTTCACTTGAGCTAAAGAAGATTAAGCAGATGAAATTACTGAATATATGGAACCTTGTGGTCTTAAACATCATCTGAATATAATTATGCCCTTCATAGCCACACTGGTGATAGCACCAAGTGCTTGTGGCAGGCTGCAGACAATTCAGAACAATAATAGAGGCGTGAAAAAAGGTGGATGGACTAAATAGATTGTAAATATCTTGCCTCTCCTTTTTTCTTTCTTACTATTTGCTAGCAGGAAGATAGAAAATCAGAAGCATGCCCTTAGTGCTTTGAGGCAGCACTGAGAGGAAGGCATTTTTAAGGTTTGATTCTTTCTCTGATGCTAAGCTACTGATGCTAAGATTTTGGGCCCATATTCCTATTCTGTTTCCCTTAAAACTAAGCAGTTCTTAACTTTTTTTTCCTAGAAGCATTAGGTCAAGCAAGTAAAAGGAAATACAAAATATCCAAAGTGATTGTCAGTGTGCTCTGTATATACAAACTGCAGAAGCATTTCCTAAAAATTATTTAAGTGCATAAATGTGTTCTTCTCTGATACACAGAATGTCTTTCTCACTCAAAATGGAAAAGTAAAATTGGGAGATTTTGGATCTGCACGACTTCTTGCACAGTATGTGGATATTTCCACTGATCTCAGTGGTGTTTTTATTTTACAGTATGTAAATAGTGCAAAATGAAGCATTACATTTCATGTGGACTTTCTTTGTCATTTCAACAGCCCAGTGTCATTCGCCTGCTCATACGTGGGAACTCCTTACTACGTACCTCCTGAAATATGGGAAAACATGCCATACAACAACAAAAGGTATTCCTGTTTTCAGTGGTCTCAGATAATACCTGACTGATACATGTATTTTTATTGTTATTTGACTTTGTGGTTGATCCTTGTTTGGTTTCAGGAAAGTATTGAATTCAGAAAGGGGGGAGGCGTAGGTGAAAAGGCCTGAATTCCTCTTTGGGTAACTGAAAATACAGTATTTTCAGTCTTAGAAGTTCAAAAACTTGTGTCCAGACCTCTGTGTTCATTTGTAAGAGTAAATAAGATGCATACAGACATGCATACAACTATGTGTACATATTCATATCTATAGGTTTATTTCATCCTTGAGAAAAGAAGACTCAGAAGGGATCTGATCCACGTCTATAAATATCTAAGGAGCGGGAGGCAAAGGGACGAGGCCAGACTCTTCTCAGCTGTGTGTGTCGATAGGACGAGGGGAAATGGCCACAAACTGAAGCATAGGAAGTTGTGCACAAATGTGTGTGGGAACTTCTTCCCAGTGCAGTGACGGAGCACTGGCACAGGCTGCACAGAGAGGTGGTGGAGTCTCCTTCTCTGGAGACGTTCCAGCCCCGCCTGGACGCCTACCTGTGCAACCTGGGCTAGGGAGCTGCTTTGGCAGGGGGTTGGACTCCACGATCTCTGGAGGTCCCTTCCAACCCCTACAATTCTGTGATTCTCTTGGCTCACTTCATTTTTATGCTTTTCTTGCCTGTTTTCATTATGTAGAGAAAATGGCAACAGAACTGACAACTCTTAGATTTATTGAGCCCAGGTATACTAGCCCTTATGCCAGAACTTCTGTGTGCTACCTGATAGTACAGTGTTCACATCCTCTCACAGACTCAGTGTTACTGAGCTATTTTGTATCCCCTCTCCTAGTTCTGTTCCCCAACCCTAGCTGTACCTGAATCTGATTTGTGAAGTGACTCATTTCCACAGCAGAGAAGAGAGCTTTATAATGCTTAAGAATTTTCCGCTGCTTTTGCAAGAGTCGTGTCAAGTTGCATCTTTGCAGGTGTCAGTACTGCTGTCTGTGAAAAAAATGTGATTTTTTTTTTTCCAGTAGGAGAATGTTTGTTGGCAGGGACTAGAATTCCAGTTCTGTGAATTAGAGTTGTGTGGCTGCCATGTGATGTTTAGGGCCGTGGAGCGCAAAGGCTTTGCAGCAAATTGCTTAGAAGACATTCTGGAAATAAAAAGCCAGGTACAATTGTTTGCCATCATCCTTACTTACTTCAGGGTGGGTTAAAATAAGCAAGAATCATAGAATGAATTGTGGAATGGTTTGGGTTGGAAGGAACCTCTGAGATCATCTAGTTCCAACCCCCTGCTGTAGGCAGAGACACCTCCCTCTAGACCAGGTTGCTCACAGCCCCATCCAGCCTGGCCTTGAATGCCTCCAGGGAGGGGACATCCACAGCCTCTCTGGGCAACCTGTTCCAGTGTCTCACCACCCTCACAGTAAAGAATTTCTTCCTAATATCTAGACTAAATCTGCCCTATTCAGTCTACCCTACCTTTTAAAGCCATTTCCCCCTGTCCTGTCACAGCATGCCCTTCTAAAAAAGTCCATCCCCAGCTTTTCTGTAGGCCCCCTTCAGGTACTAGAAGGCTGCTGAAGATCCTTTCCACTGGAAAGGCCGTATGAAGATCCTTTCTGCTGGAGAGGCTGAGAACATCGTTGTATTGACATTTATAATTACTTATATTTGTTTTAGTTTATTCCACTCAGTTACATACACATAATGAATTTCACTTTTACTGGACTATTTCATTTGCTATTAAATTGTAATTTCTTTCTCAATTTCTCTTATCTTTCTCTATGCCTGCAGTGATATATGGTCTCTGGGATGCATTCTGTATGAACTGTGCACTCTTAGACATCCGGTAAGTATGGCTGTATTGATATTAGAACAGTTTTGAAACTCGTTAAAGTTTAATCAGTAGTTAGCTTTACTTTGATGGATTCGTAAAGAATTACATTTCTGACTGAAGCGTTTGCTGCTTCTCTTTCTGAAAGAAGGCAGAACTGCTCCAGCCTTCCCACTTCTCCTCCATTACTTTCCTTCTGTGTTTCAGCAGCTCACGGTCTACTGAGCCCTTCTGTGAAGTGCCCAGTCTTCTGAATTGCTTGAAAACAGTTCTTTTTTTTTTTTTTCTTTCTTGCTCGGTTTTCCTCACTGCCAGTGAGGTGATCTGGGACTTACTGAGAAGCCCAGTAGATGCCACACTGAATCAAGATATCTACTAGGATGTCAGAGCAAGCATTGCGTCGTATAGGATCAAGCTGATCACAGAAGATGGAGGCCAGGACATGTGCATATATTGTATGCAACTCTAGCAAAAGAAAAGAAATAAGCAGTTTGGTATCTCACATCAGTGACTGATGCACCTCCCTGCTTATTCTGTTGAGTCAAGTTGCTGTCCAAACACTGTTGTCATTCTGGGACAGAGGAAAGCTGGATGTATGGTTCTGTATCCCTGTCATTCCTGGCACACTGGGTTGCATGTGTTTGATGCTACATTCCCTGTGTGTTAACTTCCCATGCCTTCTTTATATGAACACATGGCTAACACTGAAGGTCTTATCAAGATAAGGTTTTTTTTGCAAGAAAATGAGATCATCCTAACTTCACAGAATCACAGAAGGGAACTTGAAGTCATTTTGTCATACGTTGTTTTTAGCAGCAGTTTCATTTCATCAGGCTAGTACTGTGCCTTGAAATCCTTTGTAACAGCAAAAGATTCCTTACAGCTGCAGCTGCTATGAGTTTAGAAATCTATATTGCACGTGACTGAGTGATGAGGGCACATGCATCCAAGTGTGTTACCCCAAAAAGGTCTTTGGCATGGCTTTGGCAGTGTCACAGCTCTGAAGGCAGTGCTTAAGAAGGGGCAAAGCATCCTTCCCTTTTTAGCAGCAATGAAATGTTACATATATGATGTTTTAATTCTCAGTAAATTGCATCTATTTAATTGTTAGCATAAAGAAATGCACATTTGATATCTCTGTAAAATGTAAAATAGTTACTGACGTATTCACTCGGAGTCATAATTTCACACCTCTGAATTACAGCCTGAAATTCACAAATCAGTGCCCAAGTCAGGAGTCTACATAGATGCATACTGTGATTAATATGTAATGAATATTAAGGTTGCTCTTCAGTGACATCGATTTATTTTATACTTTACACTTACACTATGTGCTCTGATGTTCGTTTATTTTAACGCAGTTTCAAGCCAATAGCTGGAAACATCTAATCCTTAAGATATGCAAAGGATCCTACAGTCCACTACCATCTCACTATTCCTATGAACTCCATTACTTAATAAAGCAGATGTTTAAGAGGAATCCAAAGAATCGTCCGTCAGCGACAACTATTCTTGCAAGAGGTTGCTTAACCAAACTTATCAACAGTTGTTTGCCTTCTGAGGTACGGTATAGGATTTGTCTCTGGATTTCAACAGTAATATCTACATGTCAGACACTACATCTCTTTTGTTATTTGGTAGTATATAACAATATGAAGTGTAGTGTTGTGTAGGTCCTGCGTTAAAAGCAATACATGGATTTGTAGACATCTCAGAAAAACAAATCTGAAGGGTTTTAAGAAGAGAAGTTGTTAACTATAACAGTGCTTTTGTATAGTAGGACTGTTTTTAACAAATGCCATATATAATAGCTTGAGAAAGATTGAAATCTTACAGTACCTGCATTTCTACATGCGCTTCCAGGTGACAGAGGAATTAAAGCAAGAATTAAAGGAAACCAGGAAATGCAGAGGTGCTGCAAGCAGACCAGAAGGTAAGTCAGCAGTGGTCTTCTTGATATAGGAATAATGTGACTAGGAATTGTAAGATCTTAAATACAGCTATACAATTTTAATATTATATGATCAAGTTAATTTTTAATTATTTCAAAGTTTAGTATTCCTGAGCTTGAATGGGAAATGCTTGAACAGTGTGTATTACATTCCATCACGAGGCTTCGTGTTAGAAGACTTGTAATTGTGCATAGCTGAGTGCTATACATCATTGCCTTCCCTCTGTCAGAAGTACGGTGCAAAGCTGCTGTAACAGATTTTTAAGCCTTAGACTTGCACTAGGATTAAGCTAGTTAATTTTAAAATGAGCAAAACCTTTTCCTGTTGCATCTATTTTAAATGTCACTGGGCTTTCGTTCACAGAATACGGTGAAGCAAGTTATTTTTGTTTCTTGGTTTCTATAGAAGATTATGGATTTTATCTTCTTCATAAATTTAGCTATGCCACACGCATTTAAAAACACTCAAATTTACACACAGTTGCAGCACAAGCAGTTGTATTTTACTACAGAAAGGTTCAGAGGAACTTAAAGTAGAAGGACTGTGTTGAGAATGAGATACTTTGACAGGAGTGTGATATAATTTTCATCTCCTGGTTTAGTGCTAGTGATGTCATACCTTTGGAATACCACTTTACCACAGATGTTTGCCAAAGGCATTAACTCTTGAATCTGTCCCTTAATGTATCAGGTGGTCGTGTTGCAGCTGGTGGAGGCTCAGATAAGAAAGAAAGTAAGGTAGGTGTTCAAATATAAATGTATTATTTACGTGCTGTGTCAATTTAGAATGTTCTCTATTAGAGAAAAATATCCATTTGGAAACTCAGTATGCTAAACTGTAGATCAGTCCACTATGCCAGCTATCACCTGCACTCAAATTGCAGAGTTCAACTGCAGTTTCAGACCTTTGTAATATTTTGATGTTTTCCACATTTAATTCAGTTCCAAAGTGGATTTCCTTATATTTATGTAAAAAAAAAAAATAATAATAATCTTGCTTCTAAGTTACTGCATAAAATCATGTTGTTGTTGTTTTTTGCTTTAGGGACGTATTTTGAACTATCTGCTGAAGAAACAATCCAGTCTGGACATCATTCTGACTAGGTTTTAGCACCAATGTGAGGTTTTAGTTGAGGAGAATCAAGCAACAAGTGATCAAGAAATCACTTCTGAGTAGATTGTAATGCAGCCTGTCCCAGCTATATTGAGTATATTTTTCAAATCATGTGCCCAGTAGGACTCAACTTTTTCCCTTTTATTAGACCTGTTAATCTGAGAAGCTTAATATATTTGGGTCCAACTTGTTTTCTCGGGGAGTAGGACTCATGGTGTCTTTATATTGCTACTGTTTTCAGACATTAAAAAAAAAAACAAATTGCATCAAATAGCTACATTCATGCTTTGCCTCAAAAACTGAGATTGTCAATAAGAGAACATGGCAATGTGAAACGTGGTGTAATAATAGATGCAGTGCAATTGCAGTTGCTGCTGCCTTCATGGTGTCTGCAGTTCAGTTTTCAGATCCTTAGGCCAGCCATCTTGTGGTAGAACTAAAATACTTAACTCCATGTTACTATTACTGCTTTGTTTCTCTGGGCAACAAAGATAATGATTAACACGGTCCTTATTCCTTTAAGCAAAGCAAAGATGAAAGCAGCACGTGTAGCAGGTCGGAAAGTGAAAATACCACTAAGGATTTGAATGAATGCACAAGAGAACACAGGAAAAATGATGAAGAGGGTAAGCTGTGCAGTTTTAAGGCTTATCAATTTCCTTCTAACTAGTGATATCAAATGACCTGGACATTTAAACAGGTAGAGCATAACAAGCCTGCATCTACTTAAATCCATGCCAGTGTTGCTTCTGGATTGTGTTGATTCTTATGTTCAACTGAAGTTTAAAAAAAAGTCTTGGCCAGAGTATTAAGAAAGAATTGTTTGAAAACATTTGGTATGGAGTAAATAGATCCGATGGGCTTATTCTGCAGCCTTTTTCTAAGATTTGCACCCACAGAATCAAATACGAAGTGCTGAATGCTGAGTGTTGGTTTGAATGGACAGCAAACAATGAGTTATCTGCTGTTTACCATTTGTTGTTGTTGTAATTACAGCAGAAACTTCAGAAGTCCTCCCAGGAATTCCTGACTTGACACATCTCCATAGGAGACAATGGGAGAAGAGGGCATTCAGTGCTGTAGTGGATGTCCTGGAAAATGCTTCCTTGCTTTCTTCCAGTTTTACATCTGCAGAGACTAAAAGTAAGATTTAAGTAAATGTGATTTTAGACTTTCTTAATTGAAATAATATCAGTGCTTCTTTACAGGTTTTAAAAGCCTAAATTTCACAGAAAATCTTTAAGATGATGTAAAAACCGTTTTAAAGTATCTCGTTAACAAACACTCAAGAAGTCCACGGTGCTGAAGAGAAAAGATACATTTGAGACTAACAATTTCTTACTGGTCTTGAGTGATGGGAGCATTTTCAAGAGTAATGATAACCACATTAGCAACACTGAAATGGAAATTCTTCCTAAGAAGTTATGCTACCAACCCTCTTAACACCTCAGTGTTAAGTGGGTGACACTGAGGATATTGTGCAAAATTCATTTGCTGCAGGATTCAGTTGTTGAGATGTACCTGTTCTCATTTTCTTTCTTCTCTCTTTGTGTCATCACCCGAAGTACACTGTGAGAGGCCAGTGCTGTGCACTACAACTTTTTCTACCTTTATTTTTCTCTTAACTACGATCTTTGCGATTCACGTTGCTACTGCAGTTTCATCTGAATAACAGTATTTAATAATGGTTTTATACCTAGATGGCTCTGTTTCAAACTACAGTGAAAATAAGCCACGTAAGCAGTGGGCCAAGGAAACTCCTCAGACCCTGATGGACATCCTCAGTAATGCAGATGTCAGCTTAGCGTTTAAAACATACACAATTTATAAACCAGGTAAATTCCTATGTTTATTAAGAGGCTCTGTGTACAGGGATTGTGCATTAGTGTTCATGTCACAGCAGATGTGAACAAGATACTTTTTTTGTGTTTAAACAAAATCTTTGCCACATTAAATGTGGAGTTAAAAAAAAAAAAAAAAGAATCCTGCTGAGAATTCCTGATTGATTGTACATCTCTGCTACATCTATGAAAGATTTTCACTTGCAGAGTTCACCCTGCTAAGTAGCATAATATGTGAGTTGTTGAGATGGAGTAATTAGGCTGCAGCCTCATCAGGGAGTCCACTTTTCACTCAGTCACTACTGCCCTGTTTTGAAGAGGGGATGGTGGCATGGCAAAAGGTAACTGTAGGCTGTAGATATGCATAGCTGCAGATGTAAATACTTGGTCTTCAGTTAAAGAAGCATAGAATATCCCAAGCTGGAAGGGACCCACAAGGAGCACTGAGTCCAACTCCTGGCTCCACACAGGACCACCCAAAAATCAGATCCTGTGCCTTGAGAGTGTTGTCCAGCTGCCCCTTGAATGCCTGCAGCTTAGGGCTGTCCCCACCACTCTCTGGTGCAGAACCATTTCCTGGTATCCAACCTTATGTACTAGTTTACCTCTCTATTTAAAATAGGTAACAGCTTGTGCTGGAATCTTCAACCATCTAGAGACAAACTAGAAAACTATAATGATACTTAACATTTTTTAATAATTTTGTTTTAAAAGTAACGATTTTAGTGACGTTTATTTTTATGCTTTCAAAGCTTCTGAAAATATATTAAGAGGTCCACTTTCTGATGAAACTGAAGAATCTGATGAACTAGATGGGGAACATGAAGATATTGTCACCGATTTGGAGAGACTTGAGCCTAGATCTGATGAAGATGATACGTATGTCCAAATGACAGTATTTTTCTTAGCATCTAAATTCATTCTTCTCTTACTCAGTGATATTTGAATCTAGTAGCCTATCTTAAACACTTTTTTTTGCTATACTTACGGTTAATTATGATGTTGAGATTAAACAAATTGCTTGTTATTAGTAGATTATCTTTGCTGGTGACTTTGCAGAAAGAAGGACATGGAATTAGATCTGCAGTGATGTGCAAACCTTTTTTCTTACATGAGACATGTTTGTGCTCTGACCTTGAAATCAGATAATGAACAGCAGTTCTGCTTGCTAGTAGGACATTTGCTGCATTTGTAAATGCATCTGATAAAACTGGTTTGGATAAACTCAAAAGGGAGCCCCTGCTGGTTCCTTGATCACAGAAGTGCAGGAAATACGTCTTTTGTGTTGATGTTTTTAACAGAATTTCTCCTAGTGAGAGAGTAATTTTAGGAAAAAAAAAAATAAAGCAGGTAAAGATTTATGAAGTTGTATTATTTTGCTTTGCAAAATAACATTTTGCCATCTATTTTTAGGGACTTTGAGGAACATGACCCAGACTGGGTGTCAGAACTGGACACAGTATTGAAGCACAGAGACTGAAATCTGAATTTGGAGTTTTTCTGCAGTACTGAAAGTCAGTTTTGCCACTATTTGTAATCTAATCTGTTGTTATTAATAGTGGTAGTTATTAATAAAATCACTTCAATCAAAAACATCTGAACGTGCGAGTTTTCTGTATCACAAAATGGAGGGGGAATGGCATTATTTTGCCCAGAGAGGTGGTGGGGTCACGGTCCCTGGGGTGCTCGAGCACCGTGTGGATGTGGCACTGTGTGCTGAGTGGGCATGGTGGGATGTGCTGGTGGTTGGACCCGATGAACTTGAAGGTCTTTTCCAGTTTAGCACAGCGGGAGTAACTGGTCTTGACTGGAGGGCATGCTATGGAAAACATGTAGCTCTGCTAGTCGAGGTTTAGTTCACGCAGTCGTTCATCTTCTGACAATACCTTAGGGTCAGCTTTTGCCTTAATTACCTCCATGACCAGAATTTTACATATTCCATACGCACGTGTGAATTCATTTGTTCATAAATGAGGACTAATATTCCCATCTTCACACGGGGACGAACTTCTGTGCAAGCGCTACGTGTACTCTCAGCTCCTCCACCCCGGAGCTTCTCCGAGGGCACCAGGCCCACCTGGAAGTCTCCTCCTCCTCCTCCGCTTTCTCCTCCTCCTGCTGGCCGCGGGGCTCCGGGTACGGCTGGGCGCACGTAGGTACCGCAGTCCCCGTTGGGGCCGAGCCGGGCAGCGGGGCCCGGGCCCCGGGTCCCGGCAGTGGGGCCCGCGCGGCGCGCCCCGTCGCCATGACGACGGCACCACAGCGGGCGGGAAGGGCGGGAGGGAGCGGCGGGGGAACCGTGCCCGCCGAGCCGCTGCCCCGGCGGGGAGCTGCCCTCAGTGCTGCCTGTGGCCTCGGCCCGCAGACAGATGGCCCTGGGCTGGGGTGGGAGGCAGCGCGAGTGGGTTTGAGGCCCCACAGGCCGAGGGAGCTGCCTGCCCTTCCTGGCAGGAGCTGTGCCTCCCTTGGTAACTCTTAGTCCGACTAATAAATACAGCTTCAAGGCGTGTTGTGTCTGTTAGCTGTCTAAGTTTGCTTGCACATGCGTTGCTAATACCTTTGGCTGTCACTGCCAGGGGTGTAAGCGAAATTCTGTGTTTATTTTGCCCGTTAAAGAACAAGCGTGCAGTATTGGTAACCTGTAAATAGCATCAAACTCCCAAATCATCAGCCTTACATCGTGCTTCATGCTGCCTCTTTTTATTTATTTGGTTGTTTTATTTTTAGTTTGTGTTAGGAGCATGTTGCCAGCCCTGTCTAATACCGTTACTGATGACCTGGGTGGGAGGATTTACTGCACCCTCAGTAAGTTTGCAGGTGACATCAGTTGTCGATCTGCCTGGGGGTAGAAAGGCCCTACAGAGGGGTCTGGACAGGCTGGATAGCTGGGCTGAGGCCCAGACTTTCAACAAGACCAAGTGCTGGGTCCTGCACTTTGGCCACAGCAACCCCAGGCAGTGCTACAGGCTTGGGGCAGAGTGGCTGGAAGACTGTGTTGAAGAAATGGACCTTGGGGTGTTGGCTGATGCTCAGCTGAATGTGAGCAAGCAGTGTGTCCAGGTGGCCAAGGAGGCCAATGGCATCCTGGCTTGTATCAGAAACAGTGCAGCCAGCAGAAACAGAGAAGTGATTATCCCTCTGCACTCAGCGCTGGTGAGGCCACCCCTCAACCACTGTGTTCACTTTTGGACCCCTCACTACAGGAAAGACATTGAGACCCTGGAGCGTGATCAGAGAAGGGCAACAAAGCTGCTGAGGGGTCTGGAACACAGGCCTTACAAGAAGCAGCTGAGGGAACTGGGACTGTTCAATGTAGAGAAAAGGAAGCGTCCTTATTGCACACCATAGCTGCCTGAAAGGAGGCTGTAGCAAGGTCTTGCCTTACTAGTGATAGGCCTTAAGTAGCAGCTGGGGAAGTTCTGGTTGGATATTGGGAAGAATTTCTTCTCAGGAAGAGTGGTAATGTGGTGATGCGTTGGAACAGGCTGCTCAGGAAGGTGGTGGAGTCACCATCCCTGAAGCAGGAAGCATGTGGTTATGGCACTGAGGGACATGCTCGTTGGGCATGATTGGGGTGAGCTGACAGTTGGACTAGATGATCTTAGTGGTCTTTTAATGATTCTATGATTCTGTTTTTCAAGCTTTACTTTATTTGATACTTACTGCAAGCACAGGTTGACAATAATTTGCAGTCTTTCGGGAGCTAAGAGATTGAGGAAGCATCAGCAGCAGTAATAAAAATATGATAGAAATGTGAGAAAAGTTCCAGTCTTGTAAGACAGTCTCTATTTTGGCAGTGCAAACTCAGGTGTTGCAGCACTGACTACATGCAATACTAATGTGGGTATTTTTTTTTTTAAGCTACTGTTTTGAGACAGAGACTTACTTCATGGATAACTATGAAATCCTTAAAAAACTTGGAGAAGGATCTTTTGGCAGAATATTCTTGGCAAGAGAAAAAGTGGATAATGAGCAGTGTGTTATCAAAGAGATTGATTTAACTAAGGTAAAACAACAAAACCTGGATGATAATAACAGTTATTTGCCAAATTGTGATGAATGCATTCTGCTAGCATATGCACTTGGGTGAAGTCTTATCACATTTATAGATGTATCTTGATATGCAGAGTTAAACTTTTCAGTCTGTACTCTTTGACTGCCAGTTTAGTGATTTTTTTCTAAGATAAAGTACGTATTTTGGTATTAACATTTTGGTTTTTGCTGCTTTTTTCTTCACAAAGCTTTACCTACTAAGCATCACAGTTCCCGATTTATGTTTTATAGCAGATGATTCAGCTGGAATGAAATATTGCTAATGAATTAACAAGGCACAATTATGTGATACATTTCCATCAACTTTCCATTTCCTCTTTTTTCTTCCACATCCTTATTTTCAGGCACAAGTAGTTCACAACAGATTCCTTCCAGTTATGATTCATTGTGTGTGACAGTTCGATTCAGGTAATCTTAACTCAAAATGTCCATTCTGTAGCTGTCATCTCAGCCACATGGCTGGGCTCAGGCCTGCTCCAGGAGAACAAGGATGCTGTTTGTGGTGTTTGAGAATTCTGTTCTAGACTGAGGTGAACTGGGCCATGAAAGTGGCACGTGGGCTGTGAAGGCAGTTAGGGTGGCTAGCTCAGGTATCAGAGCGATGCTCTCCTGTGTCTAGTTCCAGAAAGACAGTTGTAAAACAGAAGGACTTTTTTTTTTGCTTTATTCTTTGAAACCACCCGTATTAAGAATACAGAAACACACAGACCTTTATTCTTCAAAAATAGAAAGAAAGTTTAGTTTTTGAATTTATTCATCAACTTAGTAATAGCATTTGTGTCAATGGTTCCAAGCTATCCATTTGTCTGTTTGTAAAATGTTATAATTTCATTTCACTTTGATAACGTTCAGGTATATTTCCAAGCATATACTGCAAAGGGTATTTCATGTTATATGTCTCTGTGGTGTTTTATAATACTTCTCCATCACGTTGCCTCAGTCTTTCTAGGTGGGTAGTAATGTTTTGACACCAATGTAACTATTTTTGTTAAGAGTTAAGTGTATCACTGTTAGCATGTAGTTTCTTAATTCTTTGTAGATGCCTGTGAAAGAAAAAGAAGCCTCTCAGAAAGAAGTCATTCTTCTGGCCAAGATGAAGCATGCAAATATAGTAACCTTCTATGCTTCTTTGCAAGGTTTACTTTTAATATTTTTGTTTTATTTGTGATTATAGGAGTGAAAGGCAGCAAAGCCTGGCTTGTTCTTACTGACCAACATGTAGTTTGGCCCCATCACCTTACTTAATAGGGACTGGTCCCAGCTCCTAAAAATGAACACAAGGTGTCAGGTTTAGTCACCACTTTCTCTCTTCACTGGGTGGGTGGGACATAAGGAATGGATGCTAGATCCTGGGGTCTCTGTTGCTTCAGCTGAACTTTAATGTTCACCTTCAGTAGCGGTCCGGATGTTTTGTCAGGCTTTCCTAGGAGCTTCAGTAGAAGGAAGAGAGCTCTTGAGTATTGTGAGAAATAGGCCCCTGTGGGCCTTTGACTTGGACCACGTTCTGAGGTATCACTAATCTTGCAGAAAAGTTTTAGCCTGGAATTTGGGACTGAAAGAGAGAGTAGAGTGGCTTTCAGACAGAGGTTGATGCTGGATTTTGGGGGGTCTATGAAGAGAAGATGAAGGCTGGTGTCCGCAGGGAGCATGCAGTTAATGCTTGTTTCAGGTGGAACTTACTGCACACCCTACCTGAGACCCTAAAGTGGGGTTGGGGCTTGCTGGGCTCCACAATCCCACAAGCTCCCAGGTCTGGGAGAGAACTGGAGCTGTAAGGGGCTAACACAGAGTGGGGTTTGGGATTGTGTTTAAGTGTGTTCCCAGATCTCAGGAGCACAAGGCAGTTAGTGAAGTGGAAACAAATGAGGGCCCAGATTTCCTTTAGCCCCTTCCTTTTTGAGGTGGGGACTATAATCAACAAAGGTTTGCATCTCCTTGTTCAATTTAGAGTTGAAAGTGATTCCAAGTACTAATGAAAGCTCAGCTTTGACGTAAGGTTAGTACTGGGCCATGCAAAGATTTTTGTCCCAGGTTATTCTGTGACTCCTAGAGGCCCACAGGGAGTTGGAGGTTTGGGCTGGGGGAAGTGAAGCTTCCCTGGCTCAGATTGTTCCAGGATTTTCTGAGTTCACTGTAAGAAGAGAACGGGTAGCCACGAGAGGAGTGTCCTCACTTGAATTTTTGTTTGAAGATGAGTATCTGTTTCTAACGCAGACTAGGACAAGGCTTTGAGTTGGGACAAGGGTATAGTCCTGCCAAAGGTCCAGGACCTGAGGGATTATGTTCCTGTTGGGTACTGACTAAGACAGGAATATTTTCAGTGTTAACAGTAAGTTCATGATTACTCATAATTCACAATTATTCATAATTACTGTATATGTCCATCCCTGATTTTAAGGCAGTTTCTCCACACAGTTTTCATATTGTGAGGGAAGGGAAGCTTTATAAAGTCAGAGTTGATACGGGTCTGAAAGAGGTGGAAGGAAGGCTGTTCTTCATTCAAGCTAATTCCCCATATTCATTTTTCCTGCTGGCATCTGTGATGAGGAATGGCTTATGGAATGAATACTGTAGTTACTGCTTTCGTCCATATTGTTTTGTGTAATCAGGATTATAAATATTCCAGGGGACATGCTAATCTGGTAGTCCTTTGAACTCCAGAAAAGTGAGAACAGGGTGAGTTTCCATAGTAAGTAGCACCTGGTTTATTTCTGCTATTGGGCTGCTGCTTTTATCCTTTTCCCTAACATTGACTGTATACTTAATTATTATCGGGGAGTTAGCATTAGCTGTAAGAGCATCTGGCTTCTTTCTGTCAGTGTGGTCTCTTGATGTCTATCCCATGTATTTAATATATTGGTGAATCTCCATTTCAATAAATGTGCATGTCTTTCTTACTTTTGCATCAGGTGGCACTGGAAGCGTCAATGTTTTATCAGTTACTCTTTGAAATGGAGGAGTAGGTAGAGGATTGAGTACACCCTCTTAATAGAAAGACTGTATAAAATGTAAATAATTTATTGCTGTATTAATGAGTAATGGAGAAAAAACTATACTTTTCCTTTCAGAAGAGAACAAGCTGTATATTGTAATGGAATACTGTGATGGTGGAGATTTAATGAAGAGGATAAATATGCAGCATGGAGTACTGTTTGATGAAGATCAGGTGAAAGAAGTTATCTTAGAGCAAAGGACGTATTATGTTAAATGTTGTTTGAATTGTCCAGCCTTAGCAACTGTTTCCTTTATAAACTGCTACAAAAACAAACAAAGAAACAAACAGTTCTTTAATTATTTGAATGGGGTTTTAGGGTTTGTTTTCACATTGTTTTAAGGTCTTATATGAATTTATCAACAGTATTTTGGTGCCAATTTTATTCTTCTTCCCTTTGCTCATTGTATTCAAGTAGTATACCTGCTCAGCCAAGTTTATTTTCAAAGGTGTTTTGGAATAACAAGAGGATATATTATGTATAAGTTCTTCATTCTTGTGTGACTTGCATCATGATGTATCCTGCTGTCTCCTGAAGTCAGTGTTAAACCTCACTTTCATGTCATTTGGGTCAGTAGTTTTCTGGTGTTCTTTACATTGTTAAACCAGCCCAGAGAAACAAGGCCAGAATTCCCCTCGTTTTTGGAGCGCGTTCACAAGCATTTTAATTTGTAAACAGATACTTTTGAGTGGTATTGTAAACAGATACTTTTGAGTGGTATTGCAGCTCACAGAAACAGAAGTTCCCACTACTTCTTAACATATTCCATGATCTTTTTAGTAGCTTTAAAAATTCTCAAGGAAGTCTTTTTATATTTTGAACTTTGTATCTTGAACATACTATTTAATTGCATGTAACCTTCCAGTTTTTCACATACAATGAAGACTTGCCTAGGTGCTAGATAGACATCTCTAACCTGGTAGCAGAAATTTGCTCTAAATATTATGGCATTACTTCTTACCTTAGTTGGAAAAGAGGAACTCCCTAGTGTAGGGAGTCCACTGCTAAGGATTAGGAAGACACTACTTCAGTTCAGTCTTTGTTGGTTTTGTTTTTAACTCATTTCTAAATAAAGATCTGATCTTCTTACTCTCCTTTGACATGATTATTCAGTCCATGCTCAAGTAATGGTCTTGTCACAATCAGTAAAAACTTGACTGGGATAAAGAAAGTAGAAGCAGGTATTTATATCCCTCTTTGATAACACTGAAAGAAGAAAGGAAAAGTCTGTGGCATTTATTTTAGTCATTTAAAAATATTACTTCTTACTATTTTGCATCATCTGTGCTCTGTATATTTTAGATCTTATTGTTATCTTTGTTGTGTATATTTCAGCCACCCAAATTTACAGGTATCTGTCAATTTATCTTTTACTGCAGATATTGAGTTGGTTTGTACAGATCTCCTTGGGCTTGAAGCATATTCATGACAGGAAGATTTTACACAGAGACATAAAATCACAGGTAGTGGAAGTGAGACAGGAAAGGGGGTGATTTTATTGTGTGAAAAATATGCTCAGGAAGCTCTGCTACATTTCATTTTTGCTTATCAGTTTCTTCTTTTTTTTTCAGAACATTTTTCTTAGTGGTAATGGAAAGGTAGCAAAGCTTGGAGACTTCGGCATAGCAAGACAGTTGAACGAGTGAGTACCTTTTATATTTAGTGTGTGATCTACACCAAATATGACTATTTTTGGAAGTCTAGAATGCTACCTGGACGTGCAAATTGTGAATCGTGCTTGGTCTAGAATATGAGAAGTCTTGTCACTGTATTTTTTCCTTTTATCCTGAAATGTGCTGTGCTGCTCGATACCACAGATCCTTATATCTCTTGTTATAGGCTGTTCCCCACCCTATATGACATAGGGCAGAGAAGCCTCAGTCTTTCCCTGTTCCTTATGGAACTGATGTTAAGACATTCTGGAGTCACAGCTTCTCTTCTTGCAGCTTTTGATAATCAATTGTAGTGCTTCAGAAAAAGAAAAAGCGGTAAACAGCATTAAAAACATAGAAAAGAGTGTAAGAAAGGATTTTGTACAGTTCATGCTATTTCTTTTCTTGGTATGTTCTCCAAAACTATGATTACATTAATTAAAAAAAAAAAAGAGGACCAGAACCCCTCCTTTGGCCATTGAAGTAAATCTCATATCATGACTTGCATCCATGAGGCTAAACTCTGTTCTCTCAGAGAGAGTGGTCTTATCTTTACTGACTCGGGACAAGCTTGGCTTAACCTTCATAGTGGCCAGACATTGTTTAGGAAAAGGCTTTTTGATATGGCCAAAACATGCCAGGGGTGATACTAACAGAAAAATTGGTTGAATTTGGTCTCTTTTTGAGCCTCTTGATAGCTCTGACTTTGGCAGGACCTTTTGCCAGTGAGGTTCCACTGCTTAAATAGGTATCGTATGGAAAGATAATTTCCTTTGTTGATCATTTTGTAGATTATCCTTCTGATATCAGTCCTTAATTGTTTTGTACTCCACCTGCTGCAGTGCACTTGCTGTAATGTGATTTCTATCCAGGCCCTATCGGGCTGGCTTTGGACTGAAGCCTACGTCACCTTGAAAGTTTGTGGTACGTCAGAGCTGGGAAGTCTTGTGAGAGCTGGAGTGTTTTGGATGAACTTAATTTGATAGTATCTTCATCTAAGCCTCCTCATCTCCAGGGATATCCCATGCCATTACTTTAGCTGCAGTTTTCACTAGTACTGGTATATTTGTGATATGTCCCTTTTTGAAGTAAATATCCACTGCCGGAGCCTCAGCCCTCCACGTGTAAAATACTAGTGCAGAAAATGCCTACCTTCAGAAGTGCTCTGAGGATACCCGCTGTAAGGATTGGTCCTGCACAGCGGATAGGAAGTAAACTCCAGAACTGGAGTACTGAATCAGAGATTATAGGGACAAAAATATTCGGAGCTTGATAGAATTTCTCATACAGCAAGTGAATTGAATTTTTCAGTCTCTTTTCTCCCCCTCATCTGTGATATACAAAGGCATTTTCATCTCCATTCCCACTTCCAACCACCAGATAGTGTCCAATACTTTTACTTTCCGTTTCAGTGTCCTTGCCACTTCTGGCACTCAGACTTTGTTTTCTCTCTAAAGAGTATCACTTCTAACTTTTATCGACACCTAGTAAGAGGAATCAAACTCTGAGTACCTTCTGACTTCCCAGTGTCACTTGATGCCACCCACAGAGTAGATATCTGTCCAAAAGTAAGTGAAAGGAATCCAAGTGGTGTCATTTTGGCTGTGTCTACATAACAAGTCAGCAGCAAAGATGGAAATAGAATTCACAGACTTCTGCTTTAGCTTCTGGACAGCCCTTCCTCCTTCCGCTGCGTATTGTGTGACTGACTTCCACTTGCAGTATTCTTACTTGAATGAGTATGTCGGAGATTTCTGATATTTTGGTGTGTGGTTGACAGCTTTCAGATTTCAGTGCTAATGATAATAATTCCTTGAAAATATTCATTACAATATTGGTGAAAAGTGGAGAAAAGAGAATTCCCATGCTTTCTCTTGAAATGCAAACACTGTATTAAAATAGTGGGTCATTTTTACAGAGAAATGGGAAGTACTTCTGTTTTTCTTGAAGTGTTCCATTAAGCCGTAATTCAGCTTTGAGAGCAGATGTGATATGCTCCACGGTGTCTAAATCAATTTCTTGCAGACTTTTTGCATGGCGTAAGTCTTTTTATTTATTGTGTTTCATTAGCACTATGGAGCTTGCCTATACCTGTGTAGGTACCCCCTATTATCTGTCACCAGAGATCTGTGAAAATCGACCATATAACAATAAAACGTAAGTCTCTGTTTTCTTCGTGTGCTTGTGCATGAGAGTGTGGAGTCACAGGAGAACTTATTTTCATACTGTTGTGGTTTAAATTAGTATTTCTGCGGGACACCAGGAATTTCACATGTATCATGCAGAGATAGCTTTGCTCTTCAGTCTTGCTAGGAATATTAAGCAGACGTAATTCATATCATCTGCCTTTTTCAGTGATAAGGATAATACTTGCTTAGGTACCATAGAAACATTGGTGCTGCAATTAAAAAAACAAATTTCAGGTTTATATTTTCAATGCATCTTAAGAAGAAACTAAAGTTGCACCAATACTAATGTCTGATGGAATAATGCTGGTAAAAACCTCTAGAGAGGTTTGCTGCCTGCTGGGGGCCTGCATTCAGGCACCAAGAAGAAGATGCCAGGTATGGTAAAGCCAGCTGACTGCTATCCCCCCCTGGTCTTTCAATCTGGGTTACAGGAAATGTAAAAATATGAAAAAATGCTTTACATCACTTGGGAAGATGATGAAGAGATTGGGAGTGCAGGTGGTATTCTCCTCAGTCCTCCCAGTCGAAGACTGGGATCAGTGCAGAAGGAGGAGATTGGATCTATGCCTATGCTGGCAGCTCTGCCTGCAGCAAAGGTGCTGGAACTTGATAATCCTTGAGGTCCCTTCCAACCCAAGCCATTCTATCATTCTATGAATTCGAGGGCTGAAAATAAGTACTGATTACATGTAAATCAATATGATTGGCTTTTCCTGAAACTTTTAATTCCTTTGTTCACAGAGATATTTGGTCTCTTGGCTGTGTGCTCTACGAGCTATGTGCACTAAAGCATCCTGTAAGTACCTTGTAATTAGATCAGTATCATATTATTAAAAAGAAAGTGGACAGCCTGGAAAACATGTAATAACAATGGCATTAATAGATTATTAGAATTCATATTAAAGCATGACTGACAGTGTTTAATTTTGTATACTATGACTGAGCCAGCAGATTTGCATCAGTGGTGAAAAATCAGGTTGTACCTTGGTTCCTGAGTGCACAGAACACAGAGGATAAGTTGTGTGAACTGAGGTTTTGAAGTTGAATGCTGTAAAGGCAGTTTGTATGCAGGTCTCATGGTTTAATGTGCAACACTGGTGGTAGATGGGTGGTTGGACTAGATGATCTTAGAGGTCTTTTCCAACCATAGTGATTCAGTGATTCAATGTCTAATCCATCGCTTCCAGCCAGCAGCACTTACTGTCACCTTATTTTTTTGGTTGGTAAAGTTTGAAGGCAATAGTTTGCACCAGCTGGTGCTGAAGATCTGCAGAGGATATTTTCACCCAGTGTCTCCCAACTATTCACATGATCTGAGGATGTTAATTTCCCAGTTGTTTAAAATATCTCCGAGAGATCGACCATCTATCAATTCTATTTTAAGGAAGCCCTTCTTACAGAAGCTTGTTCTCATTCATTTGCCCCCTGAGGTGAGTACCTTGTACTACTGCTTCCCAAGAGGAAAACGTGTATCAAAGGAGTCCTATCAGATACTTATGTTGCTTGTTGTTAACACAGGAAGAACTCAGACACACTGTGATACACAGAAGAAAGCCTTCAGGATCACTGCCTGAAGCCAAGCTGATGTCAGGTGATGATAATGTTATTTAACATTGGTTAAGTTACAGTTATGATATAGTTGATGATGATAACTTTCACTGTCAGTCTCTACTGCATATTTGGATACAAAAGTTTCAGCCCAATTTGAAAATAAAACAAGAAGAGCATTGAATTAGCAGAAAATTTTACCGTAGACAGTTCATCACTGTCATTCCTGTTCAGGAAAAGAGACCAGATCATTGCAGCACTCAGCTGACATATGGTTCTGGTTTACAGAGGTCTTCCTTTTAGTTAGCGTACTTCTTTGCGAAACTGACTAGTAAAATCCACTTTACATGAGTGTGACAAATTACAATGTTTCAAAAACCTGTCATTCTAAGAATGAAAGGTGGAGTGCTCGGGAGCTGTGAGGTATGGTGAAATGTGATGAAAGGATGTGTGGAGTGTTTTTTCACTCAGCCTGTCAGAGTTAGGTATATACACCCTACTATGGTTTGCCACTGCATTATGTACAGAGCAAAGATTTTTAATGTTTTACTTTTAAAAAGCTTGTAAACTTCAAAGAAGGAGAGTCCAAGACCAAATTCTTCCAGAATCTGGAATGGTGGTACCTATCACAACACAGGAATTATTTCGAAGAAATGAATGGAAACCTTCTTCAAGAGGGCAACAGCTTCAGGTACTGTGCATCCACATTCTCATAACAGTTAATTATCTTAAAAAGATGAACTCCTAATATTGGAAAAGATCCTTTAGAGTTTGTATTAAATTCAACCAAATGCCTGTATCCATTATCCAGAAGATGTTAGGCTCTGTCAGACCCAGGACTGACACCCTGGGGTACCTTGCTAGCTAGCAGCATCCAGCTTTGTAGCATGATTAGCTCTGAGTCCAGCCAGTTTTCAGTCTACTTCACTGCTCCTCCAGCCCATTCTTGATCAGCATCTCTTTGAAAATGTTTTGGGAGACAAAGACTGTTCTAAAGTCAAGGTTGGCAATAACCACTGCTCTCCTTTTGTCGACCAAGCCAGTCATTTCATTGAAGGTTATGAAGTCAAGTCAAGCATAACCTTCCCTTTGTGAATTCATACTGACTACTGCTGATCATCTTCCTGTCTTTTATGTGTCTGTAAATGATTTCCAGGATAAGTTGATACATCACATTGCCAGGCATCAAAGTGGGGCCGTCTGGCCTGAGTTCCCTTCTTCCTGCTTTTATTACAAGATAGGAATGACATCTGCTTTCCTTCAGTCCTCAGACACCTCTCGTGTATGATCTCGTGCATGTTCAGTTTGCGTATGTGTTCTCTATTCCGATCCTCTTCCACCAAAGGTGTGTCATCTTTGCTCCAGACTCTCTCCATGGTCAGAAGGACCTGGGGTTCCTTAAGACCACCAGACTGAGACAAAGATGCCATTTTCATTAGTCTTTTCTGTGTCCTGTGTCACCAGGCATCTGTGTCACTGCTCACAGCTCTCAGTCTTCTTATTTAGATGTTCTGATTTGGTTTTCCTGTTGCATTAGGTTGCCATAAATCTGGAATCCATACTCTTAAATTCCAAATAACAGGGGATAATATGTACACTTTCTAAAGTTACCTCTTTCTTAGGAATATTATTGGCAGTGGAAAATTTTTCTTCTTAAATAGATATGAGTTCGTATTGTGCATTAATCTGCACTATGCTATGAGTAGAGGAGCAAGACAGGGAGGAATAGTTAACGTATTTACTAGTTAAGCAAGGGATCCTAAGATGCTTTTTGATTTTCAGCATGTTCCTCATACACTACATGATGGTTTTTAATCTTCCACTGCGGAAAAGTTAATTGATGTCTTGTTACACTTCTTTTATATCACGCAGCAGCATGTGATCTTTCTCTTCATTGTTCTTGTGAGATGGAAAAGACAGTCTTGTTGCAAATTAGAGATACAGTATCGCAGTAAGGACTTTGAGAAATGAGAGGCTAACTCCCACAGGCACATAATCAAAGAGATGCTGACATGAGCAGCACAGTGCTCCCCAGAAAGCATTAGTCTGTGTGTACACTGCCCCAAAGTATGCCTCATTGCTGTCACGTGTCAACATAAGACTCTCCTGGAATTATCTCAGTGCTCTGGACTTCAGAACAGTGGTGTGACTCAAGGGTAACTAAATTACAGGACACAAAGCCCCGACACACACAAGAGCATGGAGCTGATGGAGCAGGGAAAAGGGAAAGACAACAGTAAGATTACATACACCCTGTATGGAACAAGTTTGGAGGTTTGTGAAATGACTTTGAGAACTTCCAGTAACTGTACTATAGACAGCCTGTATTACAGTGCAACTCAGAATGGGGAGGATAGGAAATAGTTCAAACTTGTATGGATACAATTGAAGACAGTTAAATTTATGTCCTTTATTATATTTTCAGCCACAGAGCTCCAGATTTAAGATGGCAGAAAGGACAGAAAATATTAGAGTGCATGGCCATTATGGTCATTACTATGATAAACTTGACAATTTGCAAAGGAAAATTAATGCATGTTATGGCCTTTCTCACATCAGCCAAAGAGCAGAGGAATACTATAAACTAAAAGGACAAATCGCACCTCCACCTCCCCCACCTGAATGGTAAACCTTTCTCACTATTTAGTAGTAGTAGTGAACTGTCACTCATTGTTTCGAGTTATCAGCCTTCCTCTCTAGGTAGGACAATAATTATGGCTTATGTAATATCATTCCTTCTCTCCTTGGTCTTCGATAGTTTTTGCATAAGTTTATTGTGCTACATTGTAACTCCTGTAATCCACAAGTTTCTTATAGATGTATTATACTGACGTTTGAAATTTTATTATCAAAGTGTCTCCTACGTCTCCATATTTCATTGGGTGAGGAGTAAAACACAACCTTTCTGTAGATTTTCTGACTCTACCAAAGATAAACATTGTCTTAAACAGGAAGATCTAAAGAGCAAAGGCCATCCTGTACTCGAGGGGGTAGAGTGGGAGGGAAGCCATGCAAATGTCCTTCTGGAGAGCCTATATTATGGTTTTAGATATAAAGACCAGTTCTTCAGCAGTATGTGTATTTCAAAGCCTTTCTTTCATAAAGCAGAGGTAGAAACCTTTTCTTTTGAGAATGCCTGTCCATTCCACAATTGACCACAGTAAAAGGTGGAGAGGAACTTTGCTCTTCAGAAGGTTAATATAACTGAAATAATATGAAAGGCACTGCCCAAAGAGTGTATGGTTTTTTTACTCTTATTCTGTTGTTCTGTATTTATACATATTTTATCCATGTACATACATTCATGTTGTACAAACAGAGCTGGTAGAGTAATGCTTGTGCAGCAGAAAGAATCTGTGAAATAAAATGCAGTAGATGAATGTCCCTTTCTTCTCTCAGGCCTTCAGAATACCGTCAAAGGTGCTTTGAAGCCCAGCAGTACAAGATTAAAGTGGAAAAACAGCTGGTGAGTAAATACTGAATCACAGAATAAAATCTGTAAAAGAAACTGAGTCAAAATCCAAAAAATACATTGATGTCTTTCCAACAGACTGTAACAGTGACAGTTAGAAAGTTCTGCTCTAGCAAATTTGTTGTTCTGCTCCACGATGGTCATCTTGAGGTTTAATTTTGTTAATATAAAACAGTAACAGTGTAAAATTCTACTATGACTATTTTACTTCGAAAAATACACTCCTCAGTGGAAGAGGAAGTGTAAATTGAGTGAGCTCTGAAGAAAGGATTCTGAGTGAAAATTAATTTGCTCTGGGATTTATTTGTGCATCCACAGGGACTGCGGCCATCCTCTGCTGACCCATATCATGACCAAATGCAGATGCAAAAGATAAATGAGGAACATCTTCAAATGCATCAACAGGACACATCTAGAAAGAATGAAATGAAAGAACAGGTAAAGGTATTTTTCTTATTTCTTAAAGATGTTTTCTTACGCTCCTCAACAATAGTATTTTTTATATTGCTGTTGCTCTGTGCCTTCCTAATAAATATACATTCTAACTTGTTGTTGTTTAATAGGAGTACCTGAAACAGTTACAGAAAATTCGTGAAGAGTACCACAGCAATATGAAAGAATTCAGATTAAGAGCAAGAGAACTCCAGGTAGCAAAGCTCAAATATACATGCAGTCATATTTCCTTTTCCATTTTTGAGGTAATACACTTAGTCAGTAATTGAAATGAAAATGTTATAAACATGTTCCTTAGGAGAATCAGAAAGTACAAGATAAAACCTTTCTGGTGAGGCAAGGGAAAGCTGAAGAGCAGTCTGAAAACAACGATACAGCTGGAATAAGAGAAGAATCACGTGAGGTATGAGTACATTCCCTTAGTCTATGCAGAACTTTTTATTCATGATCTTTGATTCACTCTCTGGTACAATCATGATAAATGGTAAAGCCTAAATCTTAAGTGATATTTGTACTGCATATGAAAATATACCTTTGTTCCCTTCATGAACAGTCTGAAAAGCTTATTTGGATGAGTTCTAATTTGGTTTGTTCTTTTTTTTCCCCCCATTTAATTATTGGGAGGTACTTTTTACCTCATTTCTTTCTGTGGTGTGTTTCTTTTCCTTTCTGAATGAAGGAAAGAGGAAGGCACTCATAGTGTGAGTCTTCATTAGAATTCTGTGCAGAAGATATATTAAATAAGAGCTCAGAGGAGAACACAAATACTTCTCCTGTAAGGAAGATCCTCGCTTGGGGAGTAAGTTACAATCCAGTTTTATGTGGATTTCATACCTGAACAGAAATTTGGGAGAAGTGGAAGGAAGAAGCAGAGCCAAAGATTTCCAGCTACAGGAGTTCATCACTTCTTTCTCATCAAATACTACCGAAACAGCCACTGGATTGGCGTTTAAGAATTGTTCTGCTTTTACTTTGAAATACTGGCATGGTGAAAACCACATGAAGTTTCCAGATCACACATAGTTCAGTTCTGCAGTAGCAATTTCACTAGTGAAACATATGAAAGCATCAGTTGTCAAATTATATATCAGAGCACAGACTGTCAGCTAATTTTGAAAGGAAAACAGTCTTGGTATAGATGCTAGGATTCTTCAGCCAAAATTTGCTTCGTGTGGTGTGGGACTTCCTGCACTGCTGAGCAGTGGGAGGCAGATTTTCACATAAAATGTGACAGACATTGCTACCCTACTGCAGCTGGAACTTGGGCCAAAACTGCCAATATAAGTAGAGTATTCTTCAGTGATTAATGGATCCTGAATCTGACTTTTACTAAAACAAAATCACTTGTCAGGATAAGCTGGGCTATAGGCAACCCAAGCCACAGCTGGACAGAAAAGTAGGTTATATGCCTGTTTGATGACACCTTAATTCATGGGCACTCCCATCTACTGGAGAAGCTCCACAAATATTTCTGAAACATCTGTGAATTGTGGCTTCACCTGATGTTGAGGACGTGCAGATGTACCCTAATAGCAGATGGGCCTGTGTACAATCATCTACTTTGCTTTTATGACATGTATTCTAACACAGGATGTAGGAATATGCAGGGGGATAATTAAATGGCGTTAGGCATTACCAGAAAAGAAGATAACATGAAAACTGGCTAGACATTGTACAGGTACAGGTCTCAATTATAATATTGATTTTCATCATTTCCAAAGTCTGCCAGCATGAAATCAGGCAATGAACAGAATATTCTTACAGTTACATACATGAGGAAATCAATAACTAGGTTTATTACTAAAATAAGTCTTTTTACCTAAGGTATATACATATTCTGCTTGCACATAGTCATTTTGTATTTGCTATTTTTCCCTCCTTCTAGGACATGGAAGAAAACTTTAAACAGATCAGACCCCAAGACAGGCAAGACCAAAAGAATTTAGAGAAGAAATATAGCAGAAAGGTATTTGTACTTACTATTGGTTTTGCCATTTTATTCTTAAATCTGTACAGTTCAAATGATTTTGTTATGCCACAGTATCTCTGGAAATCAGGGTGTCTGAGAATCAATTAAGAGTACAATTTGCTAAGTTTCTGTGACCAGACAGAACGACTAAGAAAAATATGACAGAGCTTTTCATGTCTTTTGAGGGAGGCCCCATTTAAATCTTATCAGATGGAAATCAGTCCCATTTGTCACAGTTGATCTTTATGTCAAACTGCTTGTCTTAACAAATTTTTATTGAACATTATCCTCTGTAGTGCTTTTTAAATTGTAAAAGGGGATAGGAAATGAATGGGAGTGCACATTAAATATTGGGAAGGTTTCTGACTGTAAAATAATTCTGAAGTGGACTGGAGGTGTTCTGTGAAGTGTTGCACTGAAGCAGATTTTAATAATGGCTGAGATCCAACCATAAGAACCAACTCAGTGTATTACAAATACTTGAATTAAATTATTATTAAAGACACCTTTTTTTTCTTGAAATCAGCAATATTGTAGTCTTCTGTACTGAATGCAGTTATTTGGAAATATCCATAAATTCTACTTCAGAGCAGTCTATTTTTGTCTTATTTGATCTTGTTAAACAGAAGAAAAATGCTGCTAAATAGAAGTTATTGTTCTATTAAAATGATTTTCATGTTTGTGGTTCTCATTGTGTAACTTGAATTATATATGTATTTTTAATAAAACATTTTAATGAAGCATGTGTATTTTCTTTAGGGAGGAGTAAAATTTGAAATTAATTTAGATGTGTGCGTTCCTGAGGAAAACAGCATTCAAGAAGCAGAGGTAGGGTTTGGTTCTATTTAAAGCACTTACATTAGCAATCTGAAGTGGTAACAGTCGCTTCATTATCTAAGCTGTAAAGGTTTTCATTACCATTGTTCTCTACATCTGTTTTTTCCAGGTTCAAGCTGAACTCGATGAGATGTTAACTTTTGTGGACAGTGAGAATCTTGAAGACAAATTGTTGAAAGTTTCTGAAGGTCCTGTGGACAGGGCTTTGGGAGAACTGTCTGGACACCAAGCAGGTATTTCACAGGGAAATTCAGTACTGAGTATAAATCGAGAAAATTATTTACAAGCTAGGTAAATTCAGTAACTGCAGGCTATAACAAGTTCATCTGTTGTTTCTCACTTACTTTAATATCTTGTACCATGATCTACACTGTAATCCCTCTGAAATCTACTTACAAATGAAGTAATTGACTTCTTCCTCTTCTCTCTAGCATCCAGTGATGCAGGTGATGCTGAAGAAAAGAGGAAGCATTGGCAAGCTGCTGGGACACCCCAGACACTGCTGAATTTTTTAGCCAACACTGATACTTCATCTGTATGTCCTACTATGGCTGAAAATGAACTCTGTAAGAAAGTTTTATGTTTTCCAGTGAGTTAAAGTAGGGAGCTACTAAAATTCAGCCACATTACTTACTTAAATACCTTTGCAACTATTCCATACCAGAAAATTCATATGATCTAACGGGCTTTTAATTGGAAGGACTTTGTAACAGTTGAGGTTATTTTATACACACAGCACAGGGAATAAGAGAAACAGGAATTTCTTGGTAGCTTTTTCAGCTCCAGCCAATAAATTTGAGAACAAAAGACTGCTCAGTGAAGCTCTACCTGTCTATTCCAGGCCAAGTATGCAAGCAGCATAAAAACTGGTGTTAAGAATTTTTTAGTGACAAACAGTCCAAATAGTTCAGTGTTACACAAAAGTAAGAAATAAGTGTCAAAATCAGTTTAATTCTGGTAAAAGGCAGTGATGAGGCACAGTCACGATTTAGTGACCTGAGCACCTTCCTGTTCCTCAGCTGTTATTCTGCCTGAAGACATCACAAAAAACAGGAAGCAGTGGAAACAAAGAGCTCCAGGGACACTCCTGAACATCTTAGCAAAAGCAGAGCTGTCCAACGATTCCTTCATCCAGCTTGAAGAGGAAATAGGTAGGATGTCTGTTATTGTAAATTATACAAGGTTTTCTTTGGTGTTACTGTACCACTGGCAGAGGATCTGTGACAAGGACACTGTCTCTGTCCTGTAGCAGTGCAAGTCCTCTTTCATGATATGGCTGTTTTCAGTAGCAGGGAAAACTTGCTTATCAGCTATCACTTCATATATAATTATTTATTTACTTGGGTAGAGGAGGTTAAGTTACTACTGACAAGACAGGAGATATCACAAACCTGGATCTACCCCCTGCAACTGTTAAGACTGAAGAACTCTGTAAAAAACATATGCAAATACATGGATTTCTGTAGAACAGCTGCAAATTGTAGTACACAATGGCTGGTGACTGTCTTAACATGGTCAGTGCTGATACTGCTGACACTGAAACTGATTTCATTTCAGTTACACTGCAGCACACTTTTCTAAAGCAACAGGCTGCTTTAAAAATGACATTTACTTTGCATCAGCAAGTAGCTAAAAAGCAGAGAATTTTCTATAGAAAGATGCAGTAAATGGAACCAAATGGTGCAGCTTTGCACACAGTTGCCAGTCTACTGAATGTCTTATTGGGTAACAGGAAGCCAAAAAAATTGGGCCAAGTTTCAA
Organism: Oreortyx pictus; assembly: GCA_036925125.1. Taxonomy (NCBI): domain Eukaryota; kingdom Metazoa; phylum Chordata; class Aves; order Galliformes; family Odontophoridae; genus Oreortyx; species Oreortyx pictus. The sequence continues at coordinate 24,928,217 of JAUPFR010000001.1, forward strand.
CATTTTTAATGGATCATGAGAAATATCTTTAATTCATGACATTGCAGTGAGCACTCTCTTGCTAATTATGCATCACATACATGTTCCAATAGAATAACAAGCTTTTTTTAAAAAGTGCACCATCCTGAAGGCTAAATGAGGCTACATTCCCTTTCTGGAACTGGCTTTAAAGCTTACACATTTAAAAAGAAAAGAAAAAAATGAAATTTAAATCACTTTTCATTAATGTCAGCAATCCATAGGACTAAAGCCAGAATAAGGTCATACAGGTATTCTTAAGTGCTATTACTTTAATCAGTTATTATTTATTAAAGTGCTGCACTTGCTCAATAGCCAGTTCTGTACTGCTACACGAGCTGTCATTGTGAACTGCACTGTTGGCTGTGCTGCTATTCAGTGAGACCTGGACAGGCTGGAGAGTTGGGCAGAAAGGAGCCAGAAGAGGTTTAACAGGAGCAAGTGTAGGGTCTTGCACCTAGGAAGGAATGACTGCATGCCCTGGTACAGGTTGGGAAATGAGCTGCCGGAGAGGAGCTCTGAGGAGAGGGACCTGGGTGTCCTGGGTTGGCCATGAGGCAGCAGTGTGCCCTGGTGCCCAAGAAGGCCAATGGGATCCTGGTGTGCATTAAGAAGAGCGTGGCCAGCAGGTTGAGGGAGGTAATCGTCCCCCTCTACTCTGCCCTTGTGAAGCCTCACATGGAGTACTGTGTCCAGTTCTGGGCTCCTGGGTACAAAAAAGACAGGGATCTCCTGGAAAGAGTCCAGCGGAGGGCTACAAAGATGATAAAGGGTGTGGAACACCTCCCTTAAGGCTGAGAGACCTGGGGCTGTTCCGCACAGAAAAAATAAGACTTAGAGGGGATCTGATCCACGTCTGTAAATACCTAAGGAGTGGGAGGCAAAGGGATGAGGCTGGACTCTTCTCAACAGTGTGTGGTGATAGGATGAGGGGAAGTGGCCACAAACTGAAGCATAGGAAGTTCCACACAAATGTGTGTGGGAACTTCTTCCCAGCGCAGTGACGGAGCACTGGCACAGGCTGCACAGAGAGGTGGTGGAGTCTCCTTCTGTGGAGACGTTCCAGCCCCGCCTGGACGCCTACCTGTGCAACCTGGGCTAGGGAGCTGCTTGGGCAGGGGGCTGCACTCAATGATCTCTGGAGGTCCCTTCCAACCCCTACAGCTCTGTGATTCTGTGTTACCATTTCTGTTGCACTACAAACAGAATTTATCCATTATGTACTGAAACAACTCTTACAATTGTTCTCGCACTTCCCAGGTTGAAGTTGCCTTTCAGTCTTTGAAAGTGAGCAATTTTAGGGAATCATAGCTACTATATTCAAGCAGTAATTTTCAGTCTTTCCCACACAGTACTCTCCTAAGTTTGCCATTGAAAATGGAAGCCAATCTATTTGGTACTTAACCTACTAACATCAGATCTACATTCTTCTTTACCCTGTGATAGTCCTTTGGTTTTGGTCTACATACATGCTAGATTCCACCAAGCCAAAGTTATAAACCACTGACTAAAAGGTGTGATCAAGAATAACTGTAGTCAGTTAAGCACAGTACTTAGAGTGCTGTTATTCAATAAATAAATAAAGCATTTATTTATTTGCTATTATTTTAGATACAATTTTAGAATTAGCCAATATAGAAATAAAGAAATTAACCTTGTTGCCTTCAGAAGAAAGCAAGGAAGATGATTCAGAAACATGTTCCTATGTTGCTGTTGATGAAGGCGGACTCGAGCCGAGATCAGAAGATGAAGACACGTAAGTCAAGCACATCACAGGAAAAATTCATACAACTGAAATTTTCATTAAAAAAAACCAGGATGTATTGCCTGTAGCTCTTTTCTCATTTCTTTTAAATTCACAAATGAAGAAAACCTGTTTTAGTGTCTGCTAACCTAACTTTCAACTCTGTAATTTATTTTCAAATGCCACCTCTGATGTTAAAAATGTTAGGCCTAAGTATTCACGTGGCTCGTTCATTTACCATATAGATAGCAAAAAGTCTTATAAAAAGAGCTGAGAAAACATGAGTTGTTTCTTACGTAGGTTGTATATCCTTCACAGAGCGTTTAAAAAAATCTCAATGGCATTGAAACTAGAAACACTTGTACCAAAAATACATTTAATTTATACAGTTTTCTTGCTTAATTTACAGAAATTTTGAAGACTCTGGAGATGAACTGCAACATGAGCTGGTAGCTGCTTTGGAAAAAGTGGTAACATCTTCAGCAGAGAGAAACATAGAGTCTTCTGTGCTTTCAATAAAGAAAGACCAAACTCGTGAAGAAAGTACAGGCTTACCTAACAAACTACTTGGCAAATCTAACGATCATTTAGAAAGTAACTGCAGGTCACTTCATTTAGATACAAGTAATGAAAAAAGCAAGCAACAGCTACCTGGAGCACGAGAATGATTACTGTTTCAGAACAAAATTTTGCTGGAAATGTCAACCACATCAGTAAAAAAACGACAAAAAAGCAGGTAGCTGACAATAAATTCCAGGTAAATCAAGTGCTTTGTAACAGCGTTAAATAATTAAGATGCTTACTGACATTTTTTAAAGGAGAAAACAACTGGCTACTTTTTACATTGCTACATGTTGGAAAACCTGATCTGGAATGTAAAGCACTTTTCTTGATTAATCTAAACTACCTGGGACATCCCTGATGCTTGCTTGGGCAACCTTCTGATTGCATACTCTGCAGCCGGCCAGCATATTTTCATAGACAGATGAGTGTCCCATTTTAAGAAGCTTTTCCAGCTTTTTATAATCTCTCTGTACCACGAGTACACCTTTGTATTTCATACAGTTTCATTTATACAGCACTGATTGGACGTAGTACCTCCAGCTCAGCAGATTTATATGGCTTAATCATATTGTGAGAACTGTGCATTCTCCAGTTCCTAATAAAACACAGGACAGGGTTCCAGTGGTTGAACGTGGGTTTTCCAACCATATTTTTTCACATACAAAATGTCATCAATACAGGTGAAGTTTAAACAGAGGAAAAAACACATTCTAAAGACTCATTTCAGTAGCTTGTTGCACTTTCCTATTTGTTTGCAGTGCAACCTAGAACACTCGATGATGGCTCAAAAAAACCCACCCATGTTTCTGTTTTGGATATGAAAACATGTTCCTGATGTTTTAATCATGTCCTAACCTGATTTTCATCTCTATAATTTACTTTCAATTGCTACCATGATGTTAAAAACATTAGGCCTAAGTATTAACATGAGCTGGAGGTACTACGTGCAGTCAGTGCTGTATCAATGAAACTCTGTGAAGTACAAAGGTGTACTGGTGGTACAGAGAGATTATGAAAAGCTGGAAAAGCTTCTTAAAATGGGACACTGATTGATCTATGAAAATAATAAACATTCGCTTAGTGTTATAATAAGCATTATTTTAGTACACAAATACAAACATTATGACTCTATCTAATTATGGCCTCTAATTTAGACCCTCCTATTCCCTAGGAACAGAAAACCTTTCAGTAGAATAGGGTTAGGGAAATACCCCATCATACTGTAAAAGGTCACGAGCAAATAGCTAATATAATGATTGACAGTTATGACAGTAAGGAAGCAAGCTAACAAATAATGTATTAGAGGAACTGCTGTAGGTAATGAAATCTCCATTCAAGCCTGTTTGAGAAACAGCTGCTTACATTTGTCTTCATTAAAAAATAACTGCATTTTTCTTCTCATGCTGTTGGAGTACTTAACTTTACCAATGGAAGAAACATACACACATATAAATAAATACATAAAACTCAAGTGTTCAAGGAAGGATTCTGCACATTAAAAGTTTAGACTTTTCACCAGAAATTCGAGGGAGTGCATCTATGCATTAGAAGAACAAACAGGAGAAATATTGTCTTGCAAAATTAAAATCTTGCACGGCAAAACTAAAGGTGTGGGGACAAGAAATTGAAAACATGATACAGATTCTAGAAAAATCATTTATGGGTGTAAGAGGTGAAGTTAACAAAATGAATACTACCAAATGGTATTGTCAGCCAATATGTTTTGTAGATGGTGTAATTAGAAAGATTATCAGGATGGAAAAGAGATGTAAGAGGATCAAGGCTTGCAGGGGAAAGCTCCACAAAGGAGGGATCTCCAGAAAGAGATCCTTCCCCAGTGGTGGTCAGCCCTTAAATGGGGTCTGGGAGAGGTGGAGCCAGACTCCACCCCTTCTGATCACACAGGTGAGTTTGCTTCACCTGTGCTCCTGTGGCTGACTCAGTGCTCACCTCAGGTCATCAATCAATGGTTCAGGCTGTGATCTAGATGTGGTTCTATCACTCAGGAAAGTGTCTGGAATCCAAAAGGTTTTGCAGTACATTGTATACTGCATGCAGGAGAGTGTATCATCATAAAATTAACACAGAAACTTTTCAGAAGTATTTCTTTCCCAATAAAATATGTTACATAAAACATATTCTGACAGAAAGAAGAAAAATCTCTTTATTGAATATGAGCAAGGGACCATAAATTACATGTATTTACAAGTGACACACAGTCACACAAAAAAAGTACTTCTATTCATATGCATTTTTGCTCACATACACTTATTTAAATAATGGCTCCACAGATAACAGGAATGTCTCTTCAAAATGTTGGTCAGAAAACCTGCACACAGACTGGCGAGCACTTTCTCTGATCTCTAACCTTTTTTCAGGAGACATGGAAAAGATGTAAGCCATTTTCTCAGCATAACCGTCCTCATTTTCTGCTAGGAAGCCTGTAATACGTCCTTCATAAGGTATCACAATGTCCAGTTTGGGGCCTCCAGAATTGTGAGCCAGGATAACCGTGCCAGCTGCCATACATTCAACCACTCCTGTAAAATACAGAACATCATATAAATGTGTGCATCACATTCTTTGGCTTTCGATAGTTCACTGGAAATTTAAGACCACAATAAAATTCACCAGGAATTATAAGGTAACACTTAATCTAGACTGGAGTTCTAGATAAGTGTGAAAAATACAAAGTGGTCTCACAAGCTCTGATTCTCATAAAAGTCTGATGACATGAACTGCAGCTTGGTCACTTCATAGCCAAGCACAGTATCCCTGTTTGCCCCTGAAATTACCATATTGTAGATGTACGTCACAGGCAAGAGAATTCAGGAAGACCCAACTAATCCCAAATAACTGTGCCTGATACCTTAATTCTGCATGACAGCACACAGCAAAGCAGGTCTCAGCTCCTCTCTGAGGTTCAGTTTCACACTACAGTGACTGACTGTAGAACTTGCATTAGCACAGGTGTCTAATGGAGTGAGATGGGCTAGGGTGCCTCGTGGCATTCACATCATGTTCTACTAATACGAAACAGAATCTCTGAGAAACTCACCTCTGAAACAGCAGCTACAGCCCTCTGACACATATTACACATTTCAAATAGCAGTTGAGGCAGGTGGAACATTAAAAATCTATGTGTGAGTTAGATGTCTTTAAGTAAGTGCCTTAACTCCCCTTGCAATCAGTGGGAGTCAAGAGGGCACTAAGCCCTATGGAAGTTTCCTATAGGAACCTGTAGCCCTCTTAGGCTCTGCAGGGTACAAGAAGGGATCTGTGTAAGCCTGACACACGCAACACAGGACCTTAGGCTGCAGGGACTCTGTGCCTGCAGAGTAATGTCTCACATAGATGGGACTTGCTGTCTAAGTGACTAGAGGACGCCCATAGTACAGTCTGCGATGTCTACAGCAATCCAGCTTGCACTACAGTAGCACCTAGTGGTTTGTCATCTGAACTGCTCTTGAAGTCTCTGCTAGATCACCAATGCCAAGAACAGGACTTGGGCACCTGCTTGGCACGCAGGCCTCTTAGGCTTAAACACAAAGTGAAGCCCTCTCCATCTGCATTCTAATCACTGAGACAAGCAGCTGAAACCTGAGGAGAGATACTGACCGATGCCAAAGTGCTCATTCCACATCGTATGCAGGCCGATGGTGGCCTCGGCCAGGTGTTTCTTTAACTCCTCAAAGGGAATGTTTATTCTGAACATCACACTGTTACTAACTCCAAGCTCTTCACAAAGACGTTTAAGGTCATTTACACGATCTTCATCTTGCTGATTCCGACAGCCTCCAATTAAGATAAGCTTCAGTGAGAGCTGTTGCGTCAGTCTCTTCTCTTTCAGCAACTTAGCAAAGGCTCGGATTTGCAAAGGATGATCTTTTTCAGGCCTGAATTGGCTGATGGAAACAATGGAATATTCAGCAGTGCTCTTTTCCTCTTCCAGTGGGATATCCAGGAAGGTCTGAACATCACACGGCGGATACACAACACTAGTGCGAGCCCCAGCTCTCCAGAGGGAAAGGATGTGATTTAGTGTCCAGGATGAATTGACCATAACCACATCACTGCAGGAACCCACCAGTCCGTACACAAAGGCAAACAAGTAGTAGTAAACAAGTTTAAATTTGCTTAAGAGAGGATTGCTCGTAATGAAGGCTGCGTTGTTGAACCTGGTATCCTGATTCTGAACTACAGAAAGCATATCGGTGCTGATGGTGGGATAATGGACATAGCATCCAACACGACAACCTCCTAAATATTTAAAGAGGGGAAGTGTGAAGGCATAACCCATCGAGTCTATGTAAATATCTGGAACACACTTTAGAAGAGCTTCCCAACCGAGAAACACAGAGCCTAAACTTTGTCCCAGCAAAGTGAAGTGAGGATAAAGAGAAGCTTCCACAAGGTAGCGTTTTTCCAGAAACACAAACTTCACAGGATGAATTAATTTAATGTTGAACCTTCTGAAAGCACCATCTACTATGTCTTCTTCAGTGGCATCTCTATCGCCAGTGTAAACAACACACGTTACATTTTTGTACCTGGAAGAGAAAAGAATTTCACTCAATCTTCTCAAACTAAAAGTCTGGCCTAACGTGAGTACAGCAGGAGTAAAAAGCAGAAGACTGTCCAAGTCAGTAGATGCGCCAATGTTGGATCCACTTTATCTATTATCTCCTGCGCCAAGGGGCCAGTATTGAGATGAGATCATCAGTTACCTACACACAAGTTATGTCCCTAAAAGCTCCCTACCAGTGCCGCAAAACCGACAGAGGAGGACAGGTTCTGTTGAGGAGGAAGGAAGCGATGGGGGCCACAGCTATGAAGAAGAAGAGGACAGAACAAACTGTGGGTAAAGGGCTGAAGCAGAAAGGTGAAATGTAGGACAAGACTATCAATATTTAGGACCAATATATCAATGATATCTATTTAAATGCACGAAGTGTCATCATTTGCACAAACTGCATCGTGAGAAACTGCAAGTGGAACACAGCACCGGATAAACAGGTGTGCTTACTTTTTCTGGAGCGTTCTTATGGCACACCACAAGACTCTCTCTCCTCCACCACCTGCATTGCAATAGGGATGAAAAAACGCAACCAGCAGCGGCCTCCTCCCGTCCCTTCCTGCTGGGGTCTGCTGCTTTCTCCTTCCTTGTAACCAGAGCCGAATTCCCCACAGCAGGACGGCCAAGCAGGCGCACAGAACTCCACTTAGAAACAACGCAGGGATTAACAGTGAGCACAGCAACCTGAAACAAGTTGGAGATTTCAAAATACAAAGCCGGTCTGAGGAAACACTATGTGTGAAATACACATAGAAGGGTGCAAGGGTCGGGCGAGAGGGTGCTGGACAACTTCCTGAGCTCTTCTAACCTCTGAGATTATCAGCATCACTGGGCCGTTCCAATAATTACGTTAAAAAACATCACTGCGCTACGCTGGCTAGCACTTCGTTTTTTTTGTTTTTTTTTTACAGAGGTCAGTTACAGTTTATTAACGTCATTTACGCTTGCGTTATTACCCTACATAAACATCACCCATTCCGTACCCACGGGCCACATATGCCCCAAAGCAGCACAAAGCGCGTTCCTAAAGAGACGCTCAGGGCCCCCCTTCGGCCCAGCTCCTGCCCGGCCTGCCTCCCGAAGCGCAGCAGCGCGCTCAGGGCAGCGCTGGGCCGGCAGTTCCCCTCCCCTCCTCGGGCTCGGCAAAGCCACGGGGCGCGGGGCCGCCCCCACTCCTCGGCCCCATACCTGAGCACCGCGCAGAGCCACAACCCACCCGCCACCATCTTGCGCGCCGCCGCCCCTCCACCCGCCGGAAGCGCACGTGGCTTGGGGGCGGGACCAACCGAGCATCGCCTCCCTCTCATTGGCTCTCGCGGGGGATGGGCATCGGGGAGAAATGGGCGGGAACGGGAGGTGGGCACGGCCGCGCCTGAGGGCGCGGGTTGGGTCGGTCCCGTGCCTTTGTTTCCTCCTCCGTTCTGTCTTCTGTGGAAATCGCGCCCTGCCTTGTGATCTCTCAGCCTGCTCGAGGCCAGAGCAGGCTGTCGTAGCCCTCGATGGGCTCAGAGGTTGTAGGGTTACTTGTGAAGGTCGCCCTGGGTCTTGGCGGAAAATGGTGAGTTTGGCCGTTGGTGTAACCCTGAGCAGAGAGGTTCAGTCTCTGCTGTACTGAGAGTGCAAGGAGATCGGTGAGCCAATGGGGATTGGCAAATAGATGAGGCCTGGCTCTTTGTGTATAGTGATAGGGCGTGGTGCAGTGGCCTGAAACTTCAGTATAGCAAGTTGCACATAAACACGTGGAAGGACAACTTTACAGCGAGAGTGATGGAGCACAGGAGCAGGCTGCCCAGAGAGGCTGTGCAGTCTCCTGTGGAGATATCCAAGGCCCTCCTGGCCGCCCACCTGTGCAGCCTGCTGTAGGGAGCTGCTTTGCAGGAGGGCTGGGCTCCATGATCTCCAGAGTTACCTTCCAACCCCTACAGTTCTGTGATGCTGTGATTATTCTGCACATGGGGAATGAGAATGGAACTGTGTGAAGCCTTGAAAGTGTGCGTTCTATTAATTGTGTTGCTGATTTAACATTAAATATTCATCACTATCCCAACTACAACTGGCAGTAGCTTTTATGACAGCATCTCTGCCATTAGGTGAGCAATTACATTGGAACAGTTCTGTTGGGAAGTCCTGCAAGTGTGATCTAACATCATTTCTGATCCAGCTGTTTTCCAAAGCTGGGTGCCACAGGCATTATTTTCTCTCCCTCTGTGTTCTTCCCCAGCAGTCTGAGAAGCACGTGAGATGTTTGCAGAAGGGACCTGTGCTGGATTTAGGTCTCCCAGCTCAAGACACCTCTCTTGTAGCATCGTGTTGACTGCCTGGGTGCAGAGAAGAAGTACCATTCTTCTAGGGAACAAGTCTGGTCTATTTTTGATGCTGAAATTTGTGCATCTCTCCACTGACTTGAAAAGGAGCTTATGGCCACTCACTCAGAACCTATGAATCTTGGGTTGACTTTCTTTATGAAGCAGATGGATAAGCCGCAGCTTGTGTAAGAAGAAATGCTTTTGAGTTTCAGGGAGCAAGAAAAAAAATTAATGAGGGAGACACCTACATTTTCCTGAAATGACTTAATCAATTTGCTGGGAGTTCCCCAGATTGCCTGTTAAGGAATGTATGTCTGTGCATTTTGGCAGCTGGAAGGGAAAGACGGATGTCCTGTCACAGCAGAAACGTCTCCCATGTGACAGCAAACCATGTGATTGCAGTGCGTGAGCTTCCCAGCAGGGTGAGCCTCACAGTTTGTTCCCCAGCTGTGCAGCCTAACCCGTGGGGCATGGGTGTGGCACTTCTCAGAAATATTGACATTTTTCCCTATTGATTGGCCAGCTTGAGTTCTACACAGCTTATATGGTCACATCATTTTCCTGGTAACAATTCGAGAGCAAAATAATCACAGATATAGTTCTTTCTTCTTATTGCTCCCAAGGCAAACAAGGGAATTGTTTTGGCAGAAGCATCTCTCTCTGATTTATATTGATTTATTTTTATTTTTTGAGGTTTTATGGCTCTTCCCTTATGATATGCACTTATTTCTTGATGAGTACTTCCATGTGGAATAATCTAGGGAACATGATGTCTTTGCAGGCTACACATGACCTGTACAGATGGTAACGGTACATCTGCCTAAGAGGAAAGATATTCACATGGCTTTTCCAGATCCTTACCAACGCTGAGCAGAGAAACAGTTCTTCAAAAGATATCCACACTAGGTACAAAAGTATGCGAAGAACAGCCGCAGTGTTTTTTATTGGAATCTGCTTGTAACCTCTGCTTCCCTCCTTCAGATGTGTTTTTCTTCATAGAAACAGACACAGCTGTCAAGTTCAAGTAACAATTTTGAAGTTTCTGCCAGCCCTGGTACAACTTTATCAGACTAGATGTTGCAGCTAAAAGATGTTTTGCTTGTGCGTGCACTAGCACCTCTGTTTCTTTTGCAGTTCTTTCTCTGTATTTTAAAGCTGCTTTTGGACTGCCTTGCTTCCTGAGCCAGTGCTCTGTCACCTGCCCGGCACAGAAGTGCTCCCGGTGTTCAGAGAGATCCTCCTGTGCTCCAGTTTGTGCTCATGGCCTTTGGTCCTGGCACCGGGCATCACTGACAGAGCCTGGCTCTGGCATCTGGCACCATCCCTTAGGGATTTACAGACATCAGTGAGATTCCTCTGAGCCTCCTCTTCTCCAGCTGAGCAATCCCAGCTCTCTCAGCCTTTCCTCACAGGAGAGGTTCTCCAGTCTGTTGACCATCTTAGTTTTATTTTTTCTGTAGTCTGTCCAGTAGTAATTAAAAGAAGATGTGTTAATACTTCCAAAGTGTTTTGGTTAGGTTTTTTTTTTTTTTAGTCATAGAGTATTTTGCTTTTGATGTGAGCAGCGTGAAAACTGCATTGATGACAGCCTTATGTACTGCAGAGGTTGCCTTTAATGTGTGAATGTCCAGCACAGGCTGACTGGAATGTCATCACTCCACAACTCTTACTCATCTGTGGCAGAAGATACTGTATGTATGCTTTTCAGATATTGCCAGTAACACCAGCAGAGCAGTGCTGTGCTACCTGCAGTGTTCCTACTCCATCGGTGAGAATGCTATTAAAAGTCCTGACTGTAGAAATTCATTTGGCCAACACGCCAAAGAATTTAAATGAGCTGTGTCGTGAAGTCAGCTTTGTTCTCACCTTCACAGAGGTGTGCCAGGTTTTTCATCTTTTGCTGCCTCTGTAAGCACTTTTGTCCCCATTTAATTGCTTTCCTTATTAAGGTCCTCACTCTGAAGGAAGGTCTATGCAAATGAGTAAGCAGTATTCAAAACAAATGACAGAATCCACTCACAGTGTGTTCTCCTCAAGCCTGAAAGGCATTTGAGGCAGTTTTTAAGTAAATTTTTGTAACTCTCATTCTTCCTGAGGGTTCCACAGACAAGAAAGTAGCTAAAATAAGACTACTGCCAAGTAACAAACCTAAAGAAACTGGATTAATACTGTGTAAGGATATTCATGTGACAGTCATGTGGTCCTTTATGCTTTCTTGTGCAGTCGGCTACTTTCTTTTTGGAGCACACACTGGGCAGTACTGAGTTTCTCATACCTGGTGGCTGCCTTAGCTGGCAAAATGCCTGGGACCATTTTTAGCAGGAGGAATCTTAGATCATTCATGTACACAGTAAGTTTCTTCCTTTTGGATGTTACTTGTGTTGGGCTGTTATATGTTATAGTACAGTTGTTCTTATTTGCATAGTAGAAGGGGCAGAAATAAAGTTGAACCAGATGTGTTCTAAAGATTTGCCAAGCAAAAACCAAGAATTAGAAATAAATTGTAACATGTAGCTAGGGCAAAACACCGTGGGGTTGTTAAACTGTGTGTTAAATACAAGCAGTTCTGGTTATATATTTTCTGACTGTCAGCTTTACTTTTTAGCTCAGTGTTCCAGTGCATGGATGCTTGTGTTATGTATCTGTGAGCAAAAATTGCCTTTTTTTTGACTGAAGCAATGTACCATTGCAGAAGCAATTCAGTATTAAGTAGCTTGGATCCACACAGAGTTCCTGTAACATGTATTTATCTTATCACAGGCAGCTTACCCCAGTGGTATGTATGTTTCTTTATTAACAGGAGATTATTTTGCATGAGTTGTTCCTGCTGGACAAGGACTACATAGGAAAACAAATCAGTTCCACTGCTGGAGTAGTAACTTCCCGTGGACTCTGTCATTTCTCCTAAACAGTCCACAGCAGGAAAAGTGGCTGACATTTTCAGGGCAGATGAAAGAAACATATTCAAGCAACTCGGAGCACAGGCAGAAATGAGAGTTATCAGTGTTGTAGCCCTCCTGATAATGTTACTAACCTTGCAAAATAACATGGAGACTCCACTTCAAGTCCCAGCTTTTTCAGCTGGAAGTTTGTGACTCTGGAGGGGAATGTGCCAAATGTCTGAGTTAGTAGTAGCAGACCTGAACCCCTCAGTTTTTTTTCCTCCTCCTTTATGCAGATCCTAATGTCTGTATGGCTGTATGCACCGAATCAGAACATGGAAGAGATGGTGAGAGACCATCTCTATCCCAGTAGTGCCCTAACACCTGTTTAAACCAATTACGAAACTGCTCGGGAAAATGCAAAACTTTGCTGAGTCTATTTTTATTATTATTTTTTTTCCCCCAGAAATAGGAACCCCCTGTTGTCAGACTTAAGAGGATTCACAGACTGAAAGAAAAGCCTGCAGTAACTCGTTCAGGATGTGTTTGTGCCCTGTATTTGTGTGCATGCCAGTTTCAGGAGGCAAGGGGCAGTGCTATTTGGATGGGAACCCAGACTGTTTCCTGTGAATCCAGGTCAAGTCAGGATTTGCATTCTGTGTTCATGCCTGACTTGTTGGCACTGATCAGGAAGGAGAAAAAAGCCAGGATCTGTCTGCAAAGCAGGACAGAAGGGAGTTACTATTGCTGGAGGAGGCTGGCTAGTCCAGATATGAGAAAGGCAGGCACTGTGCCTTGCCACCTCCTCTGACTTTCTTTCCGTTTTGGGGATAAGGAAAGCTTGAAAGGTGGGCAGTTTTCCCAGGGCGTAGATTCAGAGATTCTCCATGAGGGGCTGAACGAGGTCTGCTTAAAAGTGAGTCCCTGAGTCACCACCTTTCCTTTCACAGAGCAGAGATATGCATCAGTTTTGTCTACAGGTGTCCTCGGAAGAAACATCCTTCTTCTGTAGCACAGGCCGAGGTGAGCTCCTGCGTGGCAGGTTTTTGTGCAGTAAATGAACACTGCTTCTGCAGTCAGTTTCAGTTTTGATGAGCCAGCTTGTATACCACAGAAAGCAACCTGAGGGATGCTGAATGCATTTCAAAGCAGAATTGGAACTGCCTACTGTCCAGGTGTTCAGTGTTTCAGATAGAAATTTCAATAAACATTTCTGCTGCCATTTCCTTTAGATGTTTTTTGAAGCATCTTTTTGTGCTGAAGGGATTGCTTAAAATTAGCAGTGTTTTCCTTGTTGTATTACATTCATCCGTGTCACTTTATCTCTGACATTTCCACATGAATTCTCCTCACTGTTTGTCATATTTATTTATGTGATGTAGTTTGGAATTATCATCAGATATTCCATCAGAAAAAAAATAACAGCAAATTAATCTTTTTTTTTTTTTTTCCTCCTCTCAGTTTCAAGAATTTTCTCCAGTGAACAGGTTTTGCTCTATCCAGGAAAGCAGTGTGTATTTTCCTGCTCACCCTGAAGTACGCTTTGTTCCTTGACACAAAGCTGGGAGCTCTCTGCCTGTGGTTCTTGACTGAGAGCTGACAGTAAGTTCGTGCCCAGTGTTAGCTGTGGACAGTGCAGTGCTGTTCCCAGCCCTGAAGAGCAAATAATTAACAGGGGCTTTTGTACAAAAGTACTGTAAATAGGTTAGCTAAACAGCAACTTGTGTGCGTTACGGTTTGGACCTCTGAATACTGGGAACTGCAGTGCTTCTGACCTTGCACACCTGTGATGTCCTCATTAGAAGTTTCCTTCTTCACTTACTGCCTGCCATGGCAAAGGGAACCAGCCAGAGAGCAGTCACATTTCTGATCTCAAAGTCAGGAAGAAAAACCTTTCTGAGAGCAGTGGAGGAGAGTGGAGCTCCCCACCCCTGTGCCAGCAGAGTTGGCCAGTGGCTGTGCCCTGGGCTCACAGGGTCACCCTGCGGCCGTGTTCAGGGTCACCCAGGGTCTGCCCCCTCTGCAAGGGGAGGGACCAAACACCCTCGTGTCTTTCTACCCAGTAATGGCAACTGGTCCTGAGGGAGAGGTGAAAAAGAAAAAAGAGCGGGCTGAGTTTTGTCTGAACACTGGGAAGGCTGTTAGAGCTCTTTACAGAGGCCTGGATGTGTGAGGAGTCTGGGTGCTGGGTGGAGAAGAGATGGTATCAAGCTTTCTTACAGTTGAGAAATGCCTCTCTTTCTGCAAAGTAGTTCTCAACAGCTGCCAATATAAGATAGGCAGAAACAATAGCTAAGAGGAACTGAATTTGGACTTCCCTTCCCTACGCTGTCCTAACAGAGGCAATGTATTTGTATTTTATATATGGTCTTTATAATACAAACACCAAATGCTGTGTGTCTTTTTCTTGAAGTGAAGGTGGTTATACTGTATAGAAACAGAATGGGATGAAATGAAGTCCTATACAAAGGCCAAGCAGTTTGACTTGGGATTAAACACTGTCTGTAGGACCAGAATTATAGGCTTCAATCCAGGTTACATTCTTCCCTTCTTTTTCCTTCGTTCTGTTTTTCTTTTCCTTTGCTTTAATTTTATTTTCCTTCCTTCCTTCCTTCCCTTTCCTTCCAACTAAGATGAGCTTTGTGTTATTTACATAGCATCAGGTGACTCATCTAATTGAAATCTCTCTCTGAGGCCATCAAACATGACCATGAGAATGACGAGGCAAGTGCTGGAGGGGAACTAATGTTAATTCCAAAGTGTGGGCTCTGCAGTCTGAGACAGATTCATAGCATATGAATAGTTGGTGGCACTTAAGACGTATGCTTACATTCCTGATCTGTTTAAGGAAAAAATTAATTGCAGGTTTGGCCAGACATCTTAGAGCCCACTATTAGTTTGCCTGCATCAAGGTAAACAGAGGCTTACTTAAAAAAAGAAAAGAAGTCAGTCTTCCCGCTTACTAAAATCACAGTTTGGGGATTCTCCATTCAAAAGAAGTGAAAATCCTGGCTTGACAGTAACGCTGCCTGACAATTTCTGCCACGCACCTGGATGAACGTTACTGCAGATCTGGACTTGAATTAGCCCATGCAGATTGTGACTGTTCTTTGCACTTAAACTCTGACCCCAAAGGTGTGTCTTTTCCGGGGGTAATACGATCAGCTTGGTACTTTCTAGCCTCTTGGAAACAAATTCCTGCAGTATAAATACAGATAACAAAAATTATTGTACTGAAATCAACGCTGCTAAAAGCAGACAGAGCACCAAGTCCACGCAATTTGCTATTTTGAAGAAGACATGGAATCAAAAAATGAGTGAGTTTTTGAGCCCTATTACCGAAGGGATTCTCTGCTGACTTCTGCTGGTTTAGAGCAAACAAACTGTTTTTAAATATTTAGAGAAGATTGAAGCTGCTTCCTGAAAAACCGGAGCCAAAGTCTGAACTGATTTGAAATGAGGTCGTCAACTCTTAAGCAATTTTATTCATGGCAGGTATGAATTTGATTCCTTGTGTTTCAGAGTTCTCTAAGGCTTTGTTTGATTTCTTATAGCATAAGAAATGCTATTACGTATGATCACGCTTCCTTGTCTGCTGAGGAATATGTGTACGGTTCAGGCTACAGAAACACTTGGGGATCTGCTGGCTGCCAGCTTGCTTACGTTATACCCAAGGAGGCATCCATCTGATGTCTTGGCTCAAAGCTGAGAGCAAATGCTGGTGAAGAGGGAAAATGGACCAGTTTTACTCCCACCTAAGTGACGCAGACCTTTTTGTTTGTTTTCCTTAAAGCTCCAATTCCTGCAGTCAAAACCAAAGTCATTCTAGCTCTGTTCGGATAGGGGAAATTTTTGCTGACTGCATCGTGGAGACAGTTTGAAAAGCACCCAGAATACAATGGGATGTGAAATTGTTTCATTTTTAGCCTGGCGTCGATGTTTGAGTGCGTTTTGTCGTAGTGGCTTGGAATGATACCTCTTGAGGAGAGTAGAAAAACTATTAACTTTGTGTTCAAAAGCTGAATGGCTTTCATAGTGATTTCCATACTGTGTAAAAGCTGAAGTCCATCCCTGTGCTGACGTGATGTGCAGGCGTTCCAACCGGTTCCTCTTGTCTGTTGGGCAAATTAAGGCAATGCGACTCCTTTGCCTCCAGGTCACTGATTCTTTCTTTGAGCCCAAGCTTCTCACCTTGATGGCAGTGTTAAGAATGCTTTAAGATGCCTTCTTACAGCAAGGAGCCAGAGGGATTAGACGCAGGACAAATCATGCTGTAAAGCCAAGGATGAATGCACACAGGAAGCAGAATTTGCATGAGGACCTGTAGTTTTTATGTGTTTAACACATGCTCTGATAGGAACAGATAATATAAAGTTTATGTTTTTATGTACTCTTGAGGATTTAAGCCAAAGGGATTTAGTTTAGATGCTTTGCATTTTCTGTCATGCAGACAAAGCCATCTCTCCCAGCACTAGCAAATTGCTGTGAAAGCAGCAAAGGTATTTTGTACCTGCCACCTAAATCCCATACTGCCACACCTGAGTGATGTGTCCCGGTAGAGCTCAGCCTGGAAGCAGGGCGTGCTGCTTTGGAAGCTGAGACAGGCAGCAGTGCCTCCCCAACCTCCCTCCTGGGCCACGAGAGAATTGGAGAGGGGTTGGGATCGAGCAGGACCCCTGTTAAGGTAAACTGAGTTTTTTTGTGCAGTGTTTTGTGCAGCTCTGTGCTGAAGCCAGAGGACTGTGGGTACTCAATAAGAACTTGTCTCTGCTGCTTCTGAAGTGGATTTTTACTTCAGAATTGCTCAGAATCTGAGGGAAAAAGGCATGGGTGAGAGGCAGTGGGAAGAAGGTACGTAGTAAATATCTATTTCTTCAGCCAAAGCTGAGCCTTGCTGGGGTGACGAGAGAAATGAGGAGAAGAAAAAACACCGAACAATACCGTGTTTTTACAGTGTGCTTCATTGCACGATATCTCATCGATACTACTACTTGTAGAAACAAGCTTGGTAGGGTTTGGGATATTTTGAGTAATAAAGATACTATCTAAGATGAATGGACAGAGTACTTACCTTACAGCTGCCCAAAAACTGGAATTTCTGTTCCCTAAGATATTCTAAAATTAGAAATTTCCATTATGTGGGACTATAAGCAAGCCAGGATACTGATGTCCTGCATGGTGACTTTCTGCATCACTGTCTTTGTGGCAGTGAGGTGAGGGACATAAAGGTAAAAGTGGAAGGAATCTGACGTGTCCTGCCAGACAGCTGGAGTACTGTGTGTGTTCCCTCGGGTTTCCTGAGCCGTGCTGAGATGTTGATCCTGTGTGCTGATCTCTGCATAGGAGTAAATTTGGGGATGTTTTCCAAATGCAAGAGCTTCTGATTAAATGTAAAGGAACTATTTTAAATCGTGCATGTTCAGTGAGGTCACTGCTTTCTCCGAGAGAGTATGAACTGATGACAGATTGACCATACTGCATAAATTCCCTTCATGGCCATTCTTCAGAGACCTATTGAGGGGTGTCTTTAGAAATGGACGGCACTGCTGAAGGCTCAGGGAACTTGAGGTCCCACTCACCACGGTAGAACAGAGCTGTGAATATTCTCAGTTTGCTGCAGGCACTCTCACCCAGCTTGGCTGTGGATGCTTGCAGTGATGGTGCTGGTGATGGTGATGTGTATGGCTAAGTTAGACATCCCTGTAGCTGAAGAGAGGATCTAAGGGGGGAAGTGGGTTTACCCAAGGAAATAACTTCTTGTTTTTTTCCCTGGCACTAATTGCTGGTGCAGTTTTCTGTTTGTTTATTTATTTATTTAGTAGTTAAGCTCGGTGATGGCAAAGAGGTGCAGTTTAAAAAGGGAAAGTATTGTACTCAGTCTTTTTTTTTATTCCTTTCTGAAATGAAGAGTGACTGCTCTAAATGAATGGAAGACCTTCAGTCTAGGAATCTTACTGAACGATATAATCACAAACACGGTTAAAATGTGAGTGGGGGCCATGTTTTACCCAATAAATCCCTGGTTATTTCATGGAAGAGCGAGGAGGAATAGCAACATCGCCCTTTGTAGGAGCTGTGGGTATGCCTGACTGAGTTAATTATGCACTGGCTTGCTGCACACAGGTCATGTTTGAGTAGCTTGTGAAAGGCTGAGCTGGCCACAATGCCGTGTGCAAAGATTAGCAGCACTGAATGCAGTTTGGTAAGCACAAGGGATGCCAATTGGTGGGAAGCATTTAAACTGGCAGTGAGAGGAGGTAGCTGAGCGCAGCGAGCAGTGTACACAGAGATCACAGGTTACATCTGGGATTTCATTATGCATGCCTAATGAGCACACTGATGAGAACTCCCCAGGCCGTTGTAAAAGTAGCTGAAAGAAGAACTACTGATAAGGCACTGAATAGCTGCTCTCATAAAGCTTTCCTTTGGCGTTGCGATATTTAAAGCCGGCAAAGATAATGGAGAGAAAACTGGACAATAAAATGCGAAGGGAACTGTCCTGCCTAGCTACTTTAAACAACAAAAACATAACCCTGGTGTCCATTCGAAAGCAGCAGGCAGCTCACGATGTGCCTGAACTACTGATTATCGGTGAAGGGTCCAAAGCGGGGTCTCCGCTAGAAGCAAGCAGTAACTTGCAGAAAGAAGAGAAAGTTTTGCAGCGTAGCTCCATGGGAACGCCAGAATTCAGTGCAACGAGAAGACAGGTCAGTGAGCTGTTGTGTGTGTTGGGAGGGAAATGGAGAATTTGAAACGAAATGTGCTGGACATGGATTGTATATTGATGTGCTAAACCTTCTTTATATGAATGGCTTCAAACCCCAGCATGACTCCGTGCCCTCTAACAAGTAGTGCACTGCCAAGGCCTCTTTGAGGTCTCTGAAATTAATCTTTGAAAGCAAATGGTAATGAGGTATGCTATATCATTAGCTAATGAGCATTTTTTTTTTCAGCTCCACCTCTAATAGCATAGCGTGGTGATTCTTAGTAAGGAAACAAATGAGTAATTCTCCTTTTGGACTGTGATTGCTTGAGTAGTTTGATATGTGTTTGTGCTGAGTTGTTTTCTGGAATCATAGAAATTGCAGAAACATTAAAACAACATAGTTGTAGGTAAGTAGTTTAATTGTAACTACTGGGTGGACATGAGCAAAACTTCATGGTAGTATATCTGTGGCAACGTTTTATTTAGTTTTTAATTTGGAGTTTTAGTTTTGGAGATTGATCTTTCTAACCCTCTTCTCCATGAATGTCAGTGCTGATAAAAACATTATGACACATTATTTTTTAAAAAAAGGTTTTGCTTTTTATGTGATTTTTATTGCAAATTACAATAATTTGGATTAATTGTATGTTTAAGGGGAACAAACTCAAAGAAAAAATACTGTGTTTTTTGAAACAGTGTATACTTAGAATGGCTTAAATAATTAGTGTCAGACTGGAAAGAAACAACAGCACAGGCAGACTGACTACACCTGAAGGCCTTGTCTGTCTCTAGTTACTTCTCACATTGTGAACGTTTGCTGTAAAACAGCCACCACATGACTTTATTCTGCCCAAAGATCTCTCTTCTACATTCAGTTCGTTGGAATATATTGTGTCACTCCCACTGGAGCTGTGAGCATCACAAAGTGCTTTGCTTTGTTTTAATTCTAAATTAGAAACGATCAATTTGCAAAAAGCTTTTTTTTTTTTCTTTTTCTCTCTAAACCAAGTATGATTTTCATAGCTCACTTTAACTTAAAAGCACCCCTTTGGGTCTCTAAGGATTATTAAATACGGTGAATTTGGTATCATTTCAGCAGCACTAGCTACAACTGCATAAACATTTCTCCATCTTCTGTCTGTTAGAGAATCCTGGAACTCATGACTTTGAAGTTTCCAGCTGGGGAGGGTGTTTTTTTCCCCTCTTTTAACATTCAAGAATTGCTTGGTAAATGCAGAGCCGTGTTAGTAGTAAATACTAACATGGGTGACTACTGACATGTGCATCTTCACGAGGCTTGGGGAAGACGGAAAGAAGAACAAGCATTTAAGGCCTGATCCTGTGAAATAGAATGTACTAACAAGATGGATGGGCAAGCTGTGCTGAGGTTTGTTAAGAAGGATAGGAACTGAATTTCTGCCTCCTGCCACCCAGAAATGATTCTTCTGTCGGCATGAAACTGGAGACTCCAGACCTTTGATGTTCCTGAGACTGTTCTCCCCTCGTTTTGTTGTTTACTGGCAACCTCTACCAAACCTGGGAAGCGTCTGAAGTATTTAATGAATAGCTTGTGGCTTTCCAGTAGTGTGCTACTGCCTGCCTGAATCCAACTCTGTGAATCAGCAGGTTGGGAAACAGGAGAGTGGGAAAGGTGAAAAAGCAGCACAGATAAGGCAGCTCTTCTTTGGCAGCTGTGTGCTTCAGGTTAAGAGGTGATTTCAGCCTGAGGATGTGTGGGAAGAGCAGCTCAAAACCTTCAGATACGCCAGGTGAGAGGCTAAGTGAGATCTGCTCTGTGGGCAAGCAGACAGGGAGAGGCAGAGGGGAATTTGCTGAACAGACCAAGCCACGTGTCCCTGCCTCCTGACTGCCTGGCATTGTGAAGAGAAGCCCAGCTCTTTAATTTCAGGATATGAAAATTGGTAACCCAGGCACAGGGTAGAGCCTGGGTGTGAGAAATAAGGAGCAGCGTGGCAGCAATAGGGAGATGGATGTCTGGGGTAGGAGGGCTTCTCCAGCCCTGGGAAGGAGCTGTGGGGAGATCCCACTTTGGGCAATGCTTGGGAAACTGCAGGGTTGTTTTTTTTTTTAATTCAGACCACCAGTTTTAGCTAAATGATAAACAAAATATTTTCACCTATTTTTCAAAAAGTTGGGACCAGCTCTTTATGCAAAGTATCAAGAGACGGTCAAATTCTGGTGTTTCTGTGACTAACAGTGTATTGAAACAGTAGAATCAGTAGTAGCTTTATGTTTTTCAAAAGTCTGGACTGCAGCAAAGTATCCATCAGTCTTCTTATAAATTGAATTGGAATTGCTTTTGCGTCACTAGGTACCTAGAAAAATCACAGAGTTGTAGGGGTTGGAAGGGACCTCCAGAGATCATGGAGTCCAACCCCCCTGGAGGTGGTTAGTGAGCATAGGGTGGAGGACAAAGCAATGAGGGACATAAAACCTGTGATGTTGCCTGTTTTCTGTTTTCAAGTTGCTGCCGGAAGCATAGTGGACAGGAGCAGGTGAGGAGGATGCTTGTGTCACTCTGCTCTCATGCTGTTTTATCACAGAATGCAAAACACAAATGCCTTTGTCATCTGAGCCAAAGTAAATTCACACAGTGCGCTCCTGTAACATGCTGGACCTTGGTGTCTGTGAAGATAAGTGCTTCCCATCATGGCCAGAGACTCTTCTAGGTTCTAACGGGGTTGAGACAAGTAGGAGAAGACAAGGAACAATTTTGAAATAAGGGCCATGTGTGGAGCCAGAAGTTGAACTCAAAGAACTTTATGGGTCCCTTCCAACTTGGGATATTCTATTATATTATTATTTTAAACTGGGAGTGGACAAATAAGAGGAAATAAGCATGTCTCTTGTGCACTTAAATGGGAACCATTAATCTTTTTATGTTTTATTTTGAGGAGAGGGACTGCCCAGGGAGGTGGTTTAGTCACTGTTCCTGGAGATGTTCAAGAAGTATTTAGATGTTGTACTAAGGGGCATGGTTTAGTGGAGGAGTATTGGTGGTAGGTGTAGGGAACCTGCTTTGGCAGGGGGGTTGGACTCGGTGATCTCTTGAGGTCCCTTCCAACCCCTACAATTCTATGATTCTGTGATGGTTGGGCTAGATGATCTTGGGGGAGGTCTTCCTCAACCTTGGTGATTCAGTTATTTATGCTGAGGATTTCAGGAATTTGTGGGAAGAAAAGAGAGGGTGATGTACTCCTGACACTGCTCGGTGCTGAAGAGTAAGGGGGATAAAAGGGATTTTGGGGCTAGAATCCACGTGACTCTTCCCTAGCATCACTGCTGCATAGCCAAAAACAGAGAGGGAGTGAGGCACAGAGGGAGGGCTTACACCAGGATTGCAAGAGGCTGCATCATAATGCTGCAGAGCTGAAGATGTTCCCTGCAGCTCTGGGCTGGTCTGATCACCCATGGCATCATGGCGGCTGTGGCTTCTTGTTAGCCACTCTTCTGGGGCCAGTGCAGCCTCAGTGAAACTCACATGACCCCGGGCACACTGTGTGGTTATGCCATGCATACAGGGTGCCCAGGTACTGCTGCTTGGTTTTGCAGCAGGGTACTGGTTGGTATGGGACTGGTGGCATTAAACCACGAGTCACCGAGCTGAATGTGAGCCGGCAGTGTGCTCTTGTCACCAAGAAGGCTAATGGTATTCTTGGCTGCATTAGGCAAAAAACTGCCAGCAGGATAACAGAGGTGATCCTTCTCCTCTGCTCAGCTCTGATGAGGCCACACCTGAAGTAATGGGTCCAGTTCTGGGCCCTCAGTACAAGAGGGCCCTGCCAGCCTCCACCATGCTGTTGCTCTGGAAACCAAGCTTGCACCACTCATGGGAGTCAAGCCTGAAGGCTCAGTTGCTTTCAGTTTTTATTTACAGTCCTCCATAATTGCCCATGGCAAAGACTCAGGGAACTGATTTTTAGTACAGGATGTGACAGGCACTTCAGGAAGCCCACTTCTGCCTTCTCCTGATGGTGAGATTCATAGGAATGTTGACTGAAGTGAAGGTTTCTGCCTGTTTACCAGCAGCTGTATTTTCCCAGGGAGTAAGTGCCTTCTGTTCTAATAAATGCAGCACAGAGACGACGGAAAGCAAATTTTTTGTGTTTCATTTTCTCCATATTGGTCGTGACCCAGACATCATTATTCACAAGCTGTCTAAGCATGAAACAAAATCAAGTTAATGGATTTTGAATACTGCATCAAATGAACTGGGTGCAGTCTAGTGTTAATAAGCAGTCTAAGTAATTCTCATCTGTGCTGCTGTACCAAGGAGCCAGTTTTCTTCTCTCTAGCAGAAATGAGATTAGTATTGTTGGGCCTGATCTGGTGACTCCTCCTGTCCCTTCCCTGCTGCAATGCCCAGCATTAGGTGCTTTAGTAAGGGGTAAAGGGCCTATGGTTTCACAGGCAAGATAATAGATTTGCCATAGCAGCTTCCATCTACTTTTCTAGAGGCAGAAGTTGCCTTAAGTAACAGTAATGAATGTTGATTTTTTTTTTTTCCATGAAACCCCACTATCTTGAGCTTGTCCCTCCCCTTCTATGTCTTCCTCATGACTTGATGTCAGTAGTCTTTTGACGGCAGTTATGCTCTGATTGCCTCATCTGTGAGAAAGGTTGCCTTGAAAAATGAAACATTAATGAAAATTACAATTGAATTGAGTACTGAACCATAGAATTGCAGTATTGCAGACCATGATCTGACTGATGGACAGTCTACTTTGGACTAATCTACTTCAGTAATGGCTATTGCATCCTGAAAATCGGTATTGGATCAGACCCGTGAGTTCTTGTAGCTCAGTATCAGGTGCCTCTTTATTAGGTACCTCTCAAAGGGAAGGATGGAACTAAACAATAGTGGAAGCATCTGCATACACATATGTCTTTTAAAATCTTTGTGAGTTGATTTTAACTCCAAAAACCTGCATATGTACAGACAATCTAGACCCTTGTACACACATGTACAGCTCTGCAGGCAGCATGCAACTGGTCCTGCCTGGTTTCAGATTCTCTGAGAATTCCTGAATCTGTTTTCTGTGGATCTTTTATTTTGTTTTCATAGTGAGTTGGGCAGACTGAGCTAGCTGCTCATGTTTGTGGAGGGATATTCAGTGTAGTCCCTCCTGTGAACCTTTATGCAGGTGGAAGTCTGCTGTGAAGAGCAGAGCTCAGGCTCTGTGGTGAGGGTGCTTCAGTTACAGATGATCAGGTTAGGACTGCTGGGAACATTTTGCTTTAGCTAACTGGTAATATATTCGAAGTGTAAATGTTGTGAAACATTTAAATGGAATATTGCTGCATACAGCGATAAGGGCACATACATTTTGTTTTTATTTTCCTCTTCAGGTTTTGTCCAATGCTGATTCTCCTAGTTGTGCACTGGAACCTGAAATGAAACAGAATTTTGCTTTTGACAACATGGGCTACGAGGAAAGCTTTGAAGCCATGCCCTCCCCATCTTCTCAGGAGCGCACAGTTACAGTCAGTGTGGTTGGAATGACTTGCCAATCTTGTGTGCAGTCGGTAGAAGGACGGATTTCCAAAGTTAAGGGTGTTGTGAGTATTAAAGTCTCCCTTGAACTCAATAATGCTTTAGTAAAATATCTACAGTCAGAAATAAGCCCTGAGCAGATTTGCCAAGAAATAGAGGATATGGGCTTTGATGCTAACATAGCAGAAGAGAGGTTGTCACCAGTGTCTGTAAATTTGCCGTGCTCGAGAGAAGCTGTAATAAAGCTTCGGATAGAAGGCATGACATGCCAGTCCTGTGTCACCAGCATTGAAGGAAAGATTAAAAAGCTTCACGGTGTGACAAAAATCAAGGTGTCACTCAGTAACCAGGAAGCAGTTATTGCTTACCATCCTTATATCATTCAGCCTGAGGAACTTAGGAACCATATCGGTAACCTGGGGTACGACTGCACCATTAAGAGTAAATCAGCACCTTTGAAGCTTGGTGTGCTTGATGTCAGGAACCTGCAGAGCACAGACCCCAGAGAAACACCAGCATCTCTTGAGAATGATGGTTTGGATCCACTGGTTGCCAACAAGAGCAGCACAGCTACAGTGACTGTACATATAGAAGGCATGCACTGCAGATCCTGCGTCAGAAACATTGAAGATAATATATCCTCTCTTCCAGGCATACAGAGTATTGAAGTCTCCTTGGAACATAAATGTGCTGTTGTACAATATAGCCCGAATTCAATTACCGTGCCTGCTTTGCAAGAAGCTATTGAATCCCTTCCACCTGGAAACTTTAAAGTTTGCCTCCCTAGTAGTTCAGAAGCAAATAACCAAGCATCTCCATCTCCTGCTTCAGTATGTGATCTCTTCAGAGAGCCACTGAAAGACACAATGTGCACAGCTGTTATTGAGATCGGTGGCATGACCTGCAATTCCTGTGTACAGTCCATAGAAGGAACAATATCTCAGAGACAAGGTGTGCAGCAGATAGCAGTTTCTTTAGCTGGCAAGACTGGGACCATACATTATGATCCAGCTATAACGAATGGAGAGGAGTTGAGAGATGCCATTGAAGAAATGGGGTTTGATGCATCTTTGCTGACTGGTAACAGTGTTTTGTCTTCTGTTGGTAGCACGTCAAAAAGTTTGGAAGTTGGTACAATGTCTTTTAAGTGACAAGTGCCCTTACTGCTGGAGTAGGTTTCCTCATACAGGCTCCTCCAGCCTCCTCCAGGATGCTGTAAGATCTATCAAATTGATTAATTAATTCCAAAATACTAAAATATACAAACGTAATTAAGTATGTTTCATTTAAAACCAGTTTTTACCTAGCTAAAATCCTTTCTTAATATCTGAATCTTTTGATCTTTTATATCTTGAGAATTTTTGCTAGGGACCTAAGCCTTGCTGTCAGCAAGGTGAATGCCAACACACACACGGTCTTTGGGAGCTGGCACTACTTTTACATTTTTGCTGCAGCACAGTTTGTGGAATTTGTACACATGCTCAATGTTTAAGAAGTTGCTATGGTGCATAATCTCTCTAGCAAATTTCAAAAGCAGCAGTATTTACTTGCTTGAGCTCAGAACAAATTTCCTTTAAGATATGGATGTAGTTTACCTGGAATGGATTGGTCTAAACCCCAAATACTCAATCATTTTTCTTGCAGATCCAATCCCTCTGAATCTATAGAGCTGCTACAGAGGAGGAGGGTGTTTAATTGTGATTTGTTTCTTTCATAACTTGTTGGTGGGAGAGCACCTGTCTATGGAAAAGGAGAGGAACCTCTGCATTCAACACACTCAAAAGCAGCCCTTTCTCCTTTGCACAAACCTTATTCTGTCCTAGGGGGATGGTTTGAGAGTCTTCCTGGAGCTGAGAGGGCTATGAGTTGAGGTCTGCGTGGGAGGATTTGCAGCACTACTCATTTTGCAGTACTTGCATTATAAATACTGTGTCATAAAGAGAAATCTGCTGCGAAGCTTTTCCTTTCTGTTTTGGGGACCAAATGCTATGAGCTGTATGGAAGGTAACAAGGACAAGACGAATGGGAGGCTGGGTTGTACTCTGTGCTAGGTAAGGACCCTCTAGATATCAATGCAGCTTTATTGAGCAGAGGTTGCAGTCAGATTGACGTAGCTGTCTGATCTAGACAATGAGATTGGAGGGAGTCACTTGCCATCTGAAAGTGAAAAGGAGTTGAGTAGAATTAAGTGGCCGTATAAGTAGTTGCAGGTGAGTGTGTATTTTTATATACATAGAAACAATCTGTAATTTTATTCCACCAAGAAACCATGATCACCATATCGCCTTTCAAACGAATAGGGCACTTTGCATGATTGGTGCATGATTGGTTGCATGATTGGAACATGCTTGTAGTTTTGCATCATCCTATTGCCCTGTAAGTAGTGTTTGTTCAGTTTATTGTGCATTTATTCAAGACACCGGTACAGGAGAAAACAAGCACAGGCCTGACGCCAGTAATTCCACAGCTCAACCTCGAGCCCCAGAGCCTTCTCACCAGGGTTGTGTCTCCAGAGCACTTCCAGACAGCCCTCACGTCGATGAGCCAAACCAGCCCAGCGGAGCGACAGCCAAGAAGTGTTTTTTACAAATCACTGGCATGACCTGTGCATCGTGTGTGTCTACCATTGAAAGAAATTTGCTGAAAGAAGACGGTAATAAATCTGACATTCCTATAGTGAGTCTGGTGGGACTGCTGGTTGGAGAAGGTATTCTGTGTGGTCAGTGGAAGGGGCCGTGGTAGGATATCTTCAAGTTAAATAGACTTAATATTCTTTTTTAGAGCTAACGTAACTGCATGACTGTTTGTCTAGTGAGCCTACATGACAGACGTAATTGTTTTGTAATAGCAAGGGATTGGAATGTGAGCAACATTTCAAAGTAGGATGAGAGGTAATGGCCTTAAGTGGCACCAGGAGAGATTTGAGTTGGATATTAGGAGAACTTTATTCTGAGAAAATGTTGAGAGGCATCTGAACAGGCTGCCCAGGGAGGCGGTGGAGTTGCCATCCCTGGAGGTGTTCAAGAACTGTGTGGATGTGGCACTGAGGGATGTGGTTAGTGGCCATGGTGGGGATGGGCTGATGCTTAAACTAGATGATCTTAGCGGTCTTTTCCAATCTTAATTATTCCCTGAAACAAGGCGCAAGATAAGAACAGAAAATTTGTTCTCATATTGCTCTTAGGGCCTTGCTTCTTTACAGAGCAATTCATCGCTTCCAAAGCCGTTGAGAGCTCTGACAGTTGTGGCTGAAACTTATTCTTTAGCATACATTTGCCCAGGCAAGTACAAATGAATGCGTGCCTCCAGTGCCTGGTTAATTATGTTAGTTTAGGCACAGCAAGTCTCATCAGTTTAGAGGTCTGCAGGCAGGCCATACAGAACACGAACAGATGAGCTACAGCACTGCCTGCTTTAATGCATGTTGGCGTGCCTTAGGTGGGTTTTGCTTATTGATTCCTGTGTCCAGTCTCTCTGAATTGATACAAAAATCAAGAAACTACTAGCAATTCAGGTAAGTTTTGTTTCCTGTGACTTCTATGCTTTGCTTTTTGTTTGTAACTTTAGATTAGAAAAAGAAGAAAGAAGAAAAGGAAAAAAAAAAGAAGCTTAATGATTTGTTTAGGGCTTTGCAAAGTTAGGAAGTCCAGGGTAGAGCTTGGAGTTAGCAGTGTAGAAATGGCTCATGGACTTCCTTTCTGTCTCATTAGACCATAGCCTTCTTTCTTTTACAGCTGCTGCAGCTCCTTGTGTTGCTATAGGGAGCTTTGATATGGCTGCATCTCAGTAAAAGCTTTGCTGCTGTGACCAGGGAACAACACTAGGAGGAGGCAAATGAGAGATCACTAGACATGAAATGACTACAGCTCCAATTGAAAATCACATCTGATATTTTATTTTTCTTCCTCGCATTCTGAATGACATTATCTGACATTCTTTATTATTGCTGCTGCAGGTATTGTTTCAGTGTTGGTAGCACTGATGGCAGGTAAAGCAGAGATAAAATACAAGCCAGAGATCATACAGCCTCTTGAAATAACACAGCTGATCCAGAACTTGGGTTTTGAAGCCACTGTCATAGAAGATCATTCAGAAACAGAAGGAAGTGTGGAGCTTCTTGTAAGTAACATGTATTTGAAATTGTATGTTGGTTTTGGAAATGTCAGGTTCAGAAGAAGCATTTTCTTGCAAATGCTTTTGTTTAAGGAGTTACGGCCTCAATGGATCAGTTATGTCTGGTGACACTGATTTTGCTTAATTGTTAGAAGGAGAAAATCAGTTTGTCTTAGGAGAACCTTTCAAAGGCACCTTTCAAACAAAAAGTAATAGCTGTATGTATAGAGTAGGCTTTTGTTAGCAAGGGGAAATGAAGCAGCAAATATATCATGGAGTATCTGATGAGAATGTAAGTGGCTTTGTATAGAGGTCTGAGAACACTGGGTGAAATTATTAAACAGTTCATCCCAAGGCCAGATTCTTCAAAGGTCTGGTTTTCTTCTCTTACGCTTCTATACAGTGGGTCAGAAAACAACAGTCTGCAGTTATGCTAATAGGTCAGAAAGTGGGAATGTGCTGTGCTGAATCCACCAGGAGGTTTGTGTAAGGATGATGATGTTAAATGTGCTCATGTGTATATTGACTCAGGCAGTGTTAATATAGCTGCTGACCGAACTATATTAACTGTGCTATTGCAGTAAATGCAACATGCTAGTGCTGCTGTATAAATAAGCTGCTGTGAATATAACTGTTGGTTGCAGAATTTGATGATAATAAAAGTAGATGGTTATATTTGTTTCCTTTAAGACAGCTCTATAAACTCTTCCTGCTGAGGCCTTGGGTCACTGCCTGCAGAGTTTGAACAGTCACTGGTATGTTTGTAACAGTATCTCAAATTCATTAGCAAATATTGGGTGAATATTTGGTTCATTAAAAGCGATGACAGCAGCAAAAAAAAACTTCTTAAACACTGAAACCTGCATTGTCAGTGCGAAAGCTAGAATGGCTGACGTACTGGTCCTTCTTAGCACCAGTGGTGAAAAGAGATTGCTAACTGTCTAAAGTTTCGTTTACTTCAGATTACAGGGATGACTTGTGCTTCCTGTGTTCACAATATTGAATCCAAACTGATGAGAACAAATGGCATATTCTACGCCTCAGTTGCACTTGCTACTTGCAAAGCTCACATCCAGTTTGATCCTGAAATAACAGGACCTCGAGATATTATAAAAGTCATTGAGGTAGGTTTTAGAACATATTTTATAAACAACTAGAGGGAGGTGTCCCAATCCCAATTAAATGGGATTGGGACTAGATGATCTTAAAGGTTCCTTCCAATCCAAACCACTGTGATTCTATGATTCTGTGAAATAGAAGAGAAAATAAAGCAGCTGATAACTGGGGAGTTTCACTGACTTCTACAGATGATGTAAGGTGTTTACCATATGATGAAGCTGCTGTGTTGTGCAGAAGTGCATAGCTTCCCAGTCTGTCTGGTCTGTTGCTTTAAAAACATATCCCAAAAGTTACAAACAAACAAACAAACAAACAAACAAAAACAAGAAATTCAATAAATCCACTTTTATTTTCTTTTTTAATCTGCATCTGGTTGAAGTGTTATTAAGTCCATTGTGTCTTCCCTGTGTGTTGGGCTATGTGTCTCTGATTTTCAGTTGCTTCAGTGAAGTGTTGGTACTTCCAAAAGAAATACTGATTTCTCTTGTTGCTGAAAGAGAGTATGGAAGGAGTTGAGTAGCATCAGGGAGCGAGGGCCTGCTCATACCAGGAGTATTACAAATCTCTGTATACACCTGCCTTTATTTCCATGTTGATTCAGAGAGAAAACTTTTCAACCAAAACAGGCATGGAGGGAAAAACATATCCTGGCTTACCCGTGACGGCAGAAATCATAAATCCTGTTATTATTGTAGCCCGGGTGTTGATATAACTTTTTCCTCTTCTTCAGTGAGAGGGAGGAGAATTTGTTGGATGAGCCACACACAGGAAGTGGTCAGGAAAACAGCTGAGCTTGTTTTCCTTTCATGTCCTTACAGTATTCTGTTCAGCTCTGCAGAGCTGATATGGCAGCAGTGGTCAACATATAAGTAGCAGAGTGTTCAGACTGGTAGAGTAGTTCTTTGTGGTACATTTTGCCACAGGAACATCCCATGATGCAGCTATATAGATGTATTTTTGTGGGGAGGAGTGGTTGCACTGCAGTAGGTCATGGAAGCGTCAGTCATAACTGGCTTCTTGCGAATATATATTCATATATAACTTTTCCCTGCAGTTAGCTTTATAGGTTTAAACTGGTTCTGGTAACTTTCATTTTCAACTTCAGAAACATCGACTCAACTGCTGTGTTAAGGAAATGCTAGCAAGGTTTACTAGCCCAGTAGCTTGTATACATTATTACCTTCCTTTGTGATGTTTTCCATCTATCATGCTTGTACCAGTGGGGATTAAAGGGTGTAAAATTGCTGTCAGGAGGAGGGCAGCAGAATAGTAGCTGTGAATGGGAGCTGTCTTTGCCTAGGAAGCCAGAGCACTTACCGAATTATGTCTGTGTTGGCATATAGATAACACCAGCACTTTAAAGTCCTCATTCTGAGTACTGTCTGATATATCCTCATGCTGAGGATCTGAAAAAAAAAGTCTGTATTTATTAAATATGGAACAGTGTCCTTTTCTGACATTTCTTCTAAAAGCAGTGTCATTTAAGTATGTCATAAGTAATATAGTTAGTCTAGTCAAAAGTAACTCATCCTCTCTTCCCTTTCATTAAAAAGGAAATAGGCTTTCATGCTTCTGTGTCTAGAAGAGTTCCAAGTACACATAACTTGGACCATAAAAAGGAAATACAGCAGTAAGTATTTCTCTTCCTCTCTCACGAATGAATGTATGTAGATCATTTCTTGTAAATTATCCTCCTCACTTTCCCCAGTCAGTGTAGCTTTTGTGTAAAACATATTTAATCTTCTGTTTTGTTATTTGGTTCAAATAATTTTACTCCTTTCATTAATCTTTGTTTTTAACTCATAGATGTCTATACATTTAAATATGTTGGAGACACTAAAACTGTCCTGATGTTTTGGTTCTTTTCCAAATATCCCGAAGCTGTTAGAATAGCACTAATGTCCCTAGCTCTGGATTGTCAGCACGGTGTTTGGCCTGGGTACTGCAGGGTGTGCTATGACTGGGCATTTACAGCTTCTACTTTTCAGGTGGAGGAAGTCTTTTTTGTGCAGCCTAGTGTTTGGTATTCCTGTCTTAATCCTAATGATCTATATGCTAATACCTGGCGGCGAATACCACGGGTCTATGGTGCTGGAGCAGAATCTCGTTCCTGGATTATCTATTTTAAATCTTCTCTTCTTTGTCCTGTGCACTTTTGTTCAGGTATGTCCAGAGTTATTTCCTAGAGGTCTCCTTTTTGTTCATCTCCCATTTATGTAATCTGATCTGACAAAGACAGGAGACTGGAAAGGTTTAGTGGATTATACCTGCCCTCATGTCTGTGACACCTACATAGAATGAAAGGGCACTTCTCTGCCAAGTATCAGTTCGTACTTGCTCACTGCACTTACTCCTGCCACTGTTGTCCCAGTAGCATTTCCAAGAGGGGAAAGTAGCATTAAAGCAAATAAATACCTGATCAGGTGCAAGGTAACTATAGGTAAATCCTTTCAACTTCTTTGCTTTCATTATATTGCATTTCTGGGAAAAGGATAGGGCCTGCCAGGATTTAGCTGGAAGGGTTGTTTTGAGAGCAAGTAAGGGCAAGAGAGAGAATGACGAGGGATTCAACCTCCACTAGACCTTTCCACTGAAGTTATATTGAAATAAAACTCAAATGAGATAGCTATCCCTTCCATTATCTACTGTATATTCTATAGATGGTATTATATTCTCCTTACTTTCATTGCTCTGATCTTAATACGTGTCTGTCTTCTCTTACGCCAACAGTTTCTTGGTGGATGGTATTTTTACGTACAAGCTTACAAGTCACTGAAGCACAAGGCAGCCAATATGGATGTGCTTATTGTACTTGCCACAACGATTGCTTACTTGTATTCATGTGTGATCCTGTTGGTGGCAATAATTGAAAAGG
Source organism: Oreortyx pictus (assembly GCA_036925125.1). NCBI lineage: Eukaryota > Metazoa > Chordata > Aves > Galliformes > Odontophoridae > Oreortyx > Oreortyx pictus. The sequence goes on from JAUPFR010000001.1 coordinate 24,960,635, forward strand.
CAGAGAAAAGCCCTGTCACTTTCTTTGACACTCCTCCAATGCTGTTTGTATTCATTGCCCTTGGGAGATGGCTCGAACATATAGCAAAGGTAACTCACCTTCATGTGAAATATCATGCATTTACGAGAACAGAATAAAACTGTTTAGATGAATTTGAGTCAGAAGTTTCAGATGTGTGGAGTAGCCTACGCTATGTTCACGTGGAGTTCATGGGTCATCACATTAAGCAGACATCAGCATTTATATATCTCAGTATATCTCAGGCATCTCTCTCTGTTTCTTAGAGTAAGACCTCAGAAGCACTTGCTAAACTTATATCTCTTCAAGCCACGGAAGCCACTGTGGTGACTCTTGGACCTGACCACTCTATCATCAGGTATTTAGGTTTCATGAAGCAAAAACTCAGCCTACTTAGGTGCACAGGCTGGGCTCAAAGCAGTTACTTTGAAACCATGATTATGACTTTGAAGACCATGACATAAATGATCTGTCTGTTCTACTATTATCTTTTGCAGAGAGGAGCAGGTACCTGTCGAGCTGGTTCAAAGGGGTGATATTGTAAAGGTTGTTCCTGGTGGAAAGTTCCCAGTGGATGGGAAGGTCATTGAAGGCAATTCTATGGCAGACGAGTCTCTCATTACCGGTAACTTCTCTTACACTTTTGCAAATACGTGAAATCTTCTATAGCTCTTTCTCACATGAAAAGAGAACAGCTCCAAAGCAAAAGGAGTTGTCTAAATAGCCTTCCATCCTAATGATCCCTGACCTTTATGAGGGGTGGCATACTGGAGGGTTTGACCAAGGAAACTACTACTTTTTCCCCTATTATTAATCTGACAAAAGGCCAGGACAAATTGCAGCTCAGATATTCAGAGCAAAATGGAAAAGATGGATTTCATCATGCAAATGTTTATGATTTCCACCCACCTCCAAGTTCTGTGGTTTCTGGTGAATGCCACACCAAGCAGCGTAGTGTTTTTCCAAACAGCAGCCTGTATCAGTTAGAGGATCAGTCAATTTCAGTGTGTGTTTAGAAGATTAGAATGGTTATTGTCTAGTTAATCAAATAAAGCCTTGCCCAAATTCCTTCAGCAACAAAGTGATTTATTAAAAAACTGGGAAATGTGTTAGATGGCTGATGCTGACTTTACCTGCTATTGTAATACCTGGTATTGTAATGCTAAACTTTTTTTTTTTTTCTTGGTATGAGGAAATGAAAGCAGAAAAGCATAACGCATAAGATCTAGTTTCTGTCTGTATTCTAAACAGAATCTCAGAAAACAGCAGTGGCTGAGCCATCTCTCTGTTGTACACTGCTTCCAAATGCTGTACCTTTAGGAGCTGTGCTGTCTTCTTGTTCACAGTCCCTAGGTCACATGATTTTTAAGTTCCACCAAATCATTTTTGCGCTAAGGTACAGAGAAAATTTATGCTAAATCTTTCCTGTTTTTTTTACAAGCCTTTATCTTCAGTATGCCAAAATTACCTGTTTTCTCTTACAAGTGGCCCTGTCCCTTTGACTGTTTTTTTCTGTAATGCATTCCATAGCCAATCAAAAAGATGACTTCACGTGCACCTCAAAGTTTCAATGAAGTCATGAGAAACTATGACCTATTTCAGGGAAATCTGTGATCAGAGACTGTTCATTTATACTAGGGTATGCTTGAGTAACAGTACAGGCTGGGGATTCTGTTTCTGGAGGTGGGAGAAGAGCCCTAGATCTTAGGCAGACTGAAAAGGAAGAGCCAGAAATCATAGAATCATAGAACCATAGAATCATAGAATGGCCTGGGTTGAAAAGGACCTCAAAGATCTTCTATTTTGAACTCTCTGATGTGGGCAGGGTTGCCAACCATTAGAGCAGGCTGCCCACAGCCACATCCAGCTTTGCCTCCAGGGATGGGGCATCCACAACCTCTCTGGGAAACCTGTTCCAGTGCATCACCACCCTCTGAGTGAAAACCTTCCTCCTAACATCTAACCTAAATCTCCCCAGTGTTAGTTTAAAACCATTCCCCATTGTCCTATCACTATCAACCCGTGTAAACAGTTGTTCCCCCTCCTGTTTATATGCTCCCTTCAAGTACAGGAAGGCCACAGTGAGATCACCCCGAAGCCTTCTCTTCTTGAAGCTAAACAAGCCCAGTTCCCTCAACCTTTCTTCATAGGAGACATGCTCCAGCCCTCTGAAATATTTCTGCTAAGACATTTGCTTCAGAAATGAACCTAGAAAAAGGTTTACAGAAGTATATTAACACTTATACATGCCTTTAGAGGACTGAGATATACAGCGTGTCATTTCATGCCATTATTGCTCAGCATGCTGATTTTGCTAGCATACAATGAGCTGTGTGCTAATGTACTCTGTTTGCTCTCATTAGGAGTATTTGCACTGCTCTGATGCATTTATTTTTGGTGTTTCTTTCCAGGCGAAGCTATGCCTGTCACTAAAAAGCCTGGGAGCACAGTGATTGCTGGCTCTATAAATGCGCACGGCTCAGTTCTTGTTAATGCAACTCATGTTGGTAATGATACCACCCTAGCACAGATCGTGAAATTAGTGGAAGAAGCTCAAATGTCAAAGGTAAAAGTGAGAGAGAAGAAAACCTTATTCATCAATTTTGATTAAATAATGAAATGACTGCATTTTGACTTATTTATGCAACCAGTGAACTGTGTTTTTCCAGGCTTCAAAAAATAATGAAAGAATATTATTTTCATTTTTATATTTACTGTGCTTTGTTTATAAACATGCAAATATATGTTTTTCTTTTTTACAGGCACCAATCCAGCAACTGGCTGATAAGTTTAGTGGATATTTTGTTCCATTTATCATCATCATTTCTACAGTGACTTTGATAGCATGGATCACAATCGGTTTTATAAATTTTGATATTATTCAGAAATATTTTCCTGTAAGTAATTTGATTAAGAGCTGGATTTTGTTGTTAAGCCATCTCTTAGTGAATTTAAAATACCTTCTCTTGTAGGGGTTGATGTTGTACATAAGGATTTGCCAGTTACAGTTACAGTGTGATATTTACTACACAAAGAGGATGATTACACTAATTAAAATATATTTGCAAGTATAAATATACTTGTGCATTAGTCCTAATTTCTCCATGGGGTTCTTACAAATTGAAATGATAAGCATTCCTTCTGGATTGAGCATGACTTGTAGCTGCACTGCAAGGAGCTGAAACATTCCTATCGTGCTTGAAATTTTTTTAACATCCTGTTCCTTGGCAGATAGTGAGTTTGACTTTAGAAGGAAAATGAGCTTCTTTTACCTTTAGGATGTGTATTTGCTGTGCTCAGAGACTGTAGGTATCTGTGCACTTGGAAAGAGAGTTCTTCTTTATTAGATGAGGAAGTCAGTGCCAGGAATTTACATTGTCATCTGAGAACAGAGTCATTCTGTCATACCCATTAGCGTGGGGGTAATTCTCATGTGCTCTCCATCCATGGAGGATACATCTGGATGTTGTACAGAAGTTCATGTTTTAGTTCATGATACAAGAGAAGACTCAGGAGTACTTACTTGCTGCTTTCCTGAAGTTACTGAGTACAGGTCTCTGTGGAGCAGGACTCTGGATCTTCAGTCTCCTAAAAATCTCTACCATTATGGTAGCAATAATAAATTGCTTTCCCATTGTTGAGGTTTCTGAGTGAATGTATTTTTTGACATGACTGTGATTGATTGTGCATGTGTTATCTTCTATCAGCAAACGTCTCTTTTTTTTTTTTTTGCCCCCTCTCCTCCCTCTTCTTGCAGAATCAAAACAAGAACCTTTCAAAAGCTGAATTAATACTGAGGTTTGCATTCCAAACCTCAATCACTGTGCTGAGCATTGCATGCCCCTGTTCTTTAGGCTTGGCTACCCCAACAGCTGTGATGGTGGGCACAGGAGTTGCTGCGCAGAACGGTATTCTCATCAAAGGTGGAAAACCCCTGGAAATGGCACACAAGGTTAAGAGTTCATTCTATACCTTTGTAGCTTTTTCAGCTCTGGCCACATCAAATATAATGTCTCAGGAAATTACACTGATAAAGAGAAACACTGCAGATGTTTTTTTTTTTTTTTTCCTGTTAGCTGCTCATGAGGGCAAGGAAGATGACTTTGACTTTCTTTCTCCACAATCCAGTGTAGGCAGCACAGTGTTAAGAGTCAGCAGTTTCTGCAGGCTGTTGCCTCTGAGGCTGCTAATGTTCTGCATGACCTTGTGAGGTCTCTGGCATTTGTGCTCTCTTAGCCTCTTCCAAGAAAGCCTGATAACCCAACATTTTCCTTCTTTCCTTGAGGGCTGTTGTGAAATATATGTTGTTCCTGATCAGTGGTTTGAAATGTAGGATGTAAGAGAAAAATGGTATGGTTTGAAGTTGTTTTAGACTAGGGAGGGGAAGATAGATTGGTGGCAGAAAAAGCCCTTCAAAGGCAGAAAACTGATGAAAAGAGAAAAAGGAGAAAGAAGGACTTGGCCTGTTCACAAGCACTAGAAAGAAGATGAGTTTAAACCATGCTCTGGAAGACTGTGTTGGACATTAGCAGAATAAGCAGAAGTGAAAAGGATAGTTAGTATAAGTTAACAAGACTGACAGTAATTCTCATTCATTCACACGTGTGTACACACTCACACAAAGCAGAGTGCAAGTGCTGTGATGCTGAGATCCTGATATGGGTACAACATGATATTGTAGCTTCAGCTGTATGAGGAATTAGTGAGAAAGCATAAGGAGATCTAATGCAGACAGTCTGTGGTTCCTGGTTTCATAGGTTTATTCATCTTGGTTTGGTTATGGTCAACTAATTATTGATGTCTTGCCTGCATTTATTTGCCCAAAGCATGCAAGCATCCCTGTGATCTCGTGGCTCAGGTGGTAACTGTGGTTTATTTCTTGCAGATCAAGACTGTGATGTTTGATAAAACGGGGACCATTACCTGCGGAGTTCCTAAAGTCATGAGGGTTCTACTGCTGGGAGACACAGCTGTGCTCTCCCTGAAGAAGGTACTGGCGGTGGTTGGCACTGCAGAAGCCAGCAGTGAGCATCCTTTAGGAGTGGCAGTCACTAAATACTGCAAAGAGGTACTTAGACTTACTGTTTCACTTCAGATCTGAAAGGCTCTACATGAATGCTGTGTGAAAGGAGCAAATTCCAGGAGAGGCCTGTCTGAAAATTAACTGGCTGAAAAGCTGGTAGATGTTATCATAATCTGGATGATACCTAGGACGTATAATCTAAACTTTGGTTTGGGGGCCGTGCTATGGAGTCCTCAAGCAAGATATTACTAAGTTTTCCCAGAAATAACAACAAAGGAAGGATTCTGGAATACATGTAGCAGGAATACTTCCGTTTAGAAAAGCACCATGAAGCAAACGTGTGTGGTGACATTTCACACATTACCTGGTTGTGGTAGTCACTGCTGTTAGGCACTTAACTGAATAGATTAGGTAAAAAGCTGTGGAACAAACATGAATATTTAACTGTGATATTTGTGAATTTCACAGATTAATAGGTTACTCATGCCTGCACAGATTTTGCAAATCCTCAGAAGTCCTTTATCTATTGTTTGAGTTCATCAAATGTTTCAGGAAGAATGAAAGCATAATTAGCAACCTGAGTAAGAATCCTGGTTTAAATGACTTCTTTCTGCTAATGCAGGTCACTGGGCTACTTGACAAAGAAAAAGTGAGCGTGGTAATGATTCAGTGGCCCCTCTTACATCTTACATTTCCTGTTTTTCAAATTTGTCTCAGTTCCCCTGAAATTTCTGAAGTTATTGTATGCATAAGTTACTACTGGCTACACAGGAGTTCTTTGAAAGGTACATATAGTTCTGATTTCCAGAGATAAGTCGGAATTAATTGTTTATAAATGAATGTGGTGAGTTGCTTTTTTTTCCATTCTTTTTTGATTTATAGCATCCCAGTTATCCCTTTTCTTATATTGAAGCTACTCACTGGGTTCTCTTTCGTACTGCAAACAAACCCCATTTTACTTAGAATCAGCATCCAGCCAAATCAGTCTGCAAGTTAGATGCAGTTTTTCACCGTATGTATATACACATATACAAATATAAAGGGCTGGTCCCACACAGTCTACTGGTCTATGTGGCTAATTAAAAATTGCATCTTTCCAGAGCTGTATGGCTTATTTTTGTAGTATTTCTTTTTATTTCCTAGTCTTGGCTGATGTCATAAACTACCATTGCATCTCCTTCATCTTTGAACAACCCCAAAAAATCATTCTTCTTGGTTTTTTTGTGCTAGGGCTGAGACTGAGATGTGACCTCTATGGCAGCTCATTTCAAAAGTATAATCCCCAGTACATTTACAAAATCTTTATTTTCATTTCTCCACTACTGATGCACCATACTGCTTTCCAGTCTATCAGTCATTGTAAAGAGGAAGGAATGAGGTCTCTTTTTGATAGTTATCTAATATTTGTACCATACACTGTCAACACAAGCTGATGATGAACTCTGATTTATGTCTGCAGGAGCTTGGCACCCAGAGCCTGGGATACTGCACCAACTTCCAGGCAGTCCCAGGCTGTGGCATCAGCTGCAAAGTAGGTGGTGTTGAGGCTGTCCTGGGCGTGGCCGAGGAGGGTGTTGCAAAGTTGGACACTAGCAAGAGTGGGGATAACAGCGTTCCGCTGGGAGATAACACACTGATAACACTCTCTGAATCAGATGGTATGTCTGCCCCCAAAGTAACTGCTAGTTGTAGTGCAAGGGCTCATGAATCCACAGTGCTGAGCATTGCAGAGCGATCCTACCAGGCTAGGAACAGCCTGGTGGTCTTATGGCAGAGAGGGGCAAAGAACATGAGGAACAAAAAGATCTCCTAATGAAAATTGAAAATCTCTTTTCCCCTACTTTCAGTTGCTCTGGAATTCGGAAACCTAATTAAGTATTACTGCAGTGATGAATACTCCAAAAGTCCATAAAATACATAAACAATAAGGCATAGCCAGCAAGGTCCCTTGTGGACAGAAGAATGGTCCAGCAGAGAGCACAGTTGGCCAGTTAACATCTTCCTCCATAGGGAAGTTACCTTCAACATAAGTTACCTTATTGCTCCATTTGATGTCCTACATTTTAGTTCCGTATTCACTTGAACCTTTTATTTTCTATTCAAATATCTCTCAAGACACTTAATAAAAAAAAAATTATTCAGCAGTGAAGCAGGTTATATCTGAGAGCTAAGTTTCAATGCCTGATGCTTTTGATTTAGCTAATGCATTTAGTTTTGTTTCACGCTCTGTGAAGGCACTTGCTCTTTTGTATTGTATGAGGGAATGAATACATATTGAAAGTCCTCCTTAAGAAGCTCATCCTCTTTTCAGAAGACCGTATCTCTTGACCTTTTTGAGGAAGCTTTTAGAAGAATTAAAATAAGAACTTTAATCATCAGAGCTGTGCCGTTTGTGAGTGGTGTTAATGTAATATTTTCTCACCTGCTTCAGAGGGCTTTGTGAAGTGCACTGAATTCATAATGAAGGGGTCTATGTGCTGTTTTATTGTTTGTTAGAACAAAACTACTTTTTTTCTTGGAAGAATAGCCTTTGTATTTGAAAGAAGTAATTATTTGTGTGAACAGTGCAGCACACTGCGCTTCTTGAGAAAAGCAATGCAAACTCACAGAGGCAAATAAATGCAAATACTTCCAAGAAGTTAATGTCACAGTTGTGTAGCAGCTGTGCACATGTATTTGGCCATGACAGCAGCACTTCAAATGAGCCTCCAGATAAAGTGTTTTGGACATGACCTCTGCTACTCAAAGACACGTGCACACACAAAAAAATAAGAACACCTATGCAAATATGTTTGTATAACTAACGAAGCCTGACGCCGTCATTTCAAACATCTCTGACATGTCTGCTGTTTTTAAGTTTCTCATTATTCTTTTGTCCATGCACTAAGGTCCATCGTCTTCCCACATATACTCAGTGTTGATTGGAAATCGTGAGTGGATGCGACGGAATGGCTTGCATATTGCAAATGATGTAAATGATGCCATGACAGACCATGAAACAAAAGGGCAGACAGCCATATTAGTGGCTATAGACGGTAACTACTGTGGCTTAATAATTACCGGTTGATTGTACTGTCAAAAGGATAAAAACAAACTGGTGGTTTAGTGTCAAGGAATTACACAGTGTTTAATACACTTTGGTATTTTTCTCAAACGGTTCTGTATCAAGTTCACCTCAGAATAGTGTTTATAAGACCTTGCTGTGTAGTTTTTAATTTAAATGTTAATTTCCAAACCTCCTGCTTCCAAAAAGTGTGGTACAACTGCACAACTGTGTCCCATCCTGACTTTACATTGCTTAAGGATTAGAGGCTGACCTGCCACATCACTGATTTCAACATATTTCATTAATAAACATGACAAGTCATTAGATCATTCAGGCATAAAAGAGACACTAGATTAGACTAAATGAGTTTTGCCGGAGGGTTTCTATTCTGTGCTAGACAGAAAGGGAACCTAGGCAAAACCTGCTGTAATGGTGATAAATTGCCATTGGGTCTGTGATCTTGATATGGAGCCTCTGATTTAATTAGTGAAAAAATAATCTTGATCTGCCCACAGAGTAATTTTCAAAAGGCATTTGCATGTCTCATCCAGGGCTCCATTAGTGTCCAGAAAAATCAAATTCTCTTAACATGGAAATCAGGACCCTGGTGTATGCTCAGTGTTCCTAGTATTGCCAGTGATGGTGACCAGAGTAACGGATGATGAAAGCCTTCTTAAATCATTACTTTTGAAAGGTAACATGCAATGATAAAAACGATGTGAGATTTTTGTAATTCACATGGAAACACCTTTCAGTCGATATGTGCTGGGTGCAGTGCTCCCGTCCAAAAGTAATTAACTGTAATAGAGATCCAACCCTGAGAGATTTAGGGGACATAAAAACAAATTTTCTGTATTCTGGAGCAGTGGTTTTGATGTCTGACAATTACAAAATCTTTCTGTGGCCCACAGTCATTTTCTCCCATACTGAAAAAAAACTATCGGGCATGTTTAATAGCTACCATCATCCCCTTCTGCCTGGTTCCTAAGTATTAAAGGAGTTTTGTTGCTAGATCTGAAACAGGTAAATGAGAAAAGCATGTGTGTGAGTGTGTGTGTAGGAAATGGACCATAGATAAGAAAAATAAGTCAGTGGTTCAGGCTTGTGAAAGCCAGTATTAACCAGAAAGAGTTAACTTTACCACGATGTGACAGAGGGAGAGTCCTGTTTTCTTGCTGCCACTTTGCTGCCCACAGCTCTTTTTAACAGAGCACATTTCTTTGTGAAGGTGCCTTGTGTGGAATGATCGCAATAGCAGACACTGTCAAGCAGGAGGCAGCCCTTGCTGTGCACACACTGAAAAACATGGGAATAGACGTGGTGCTGATAACGGGGGACAACAGGAAAACTGCAAAAGCCATTGCTACTCAGGTACCTTATACCCTCTCCATCTCCATTTCCCTCATTGCATTGGTCTACTCTTAATCTACTGTGTGCCATTGTGTTGCTTTCCTCATGTATACAAACAGCTAAGTCAGCCAGCAACATGCTATACATGTTCTTCTATGTTGTGAGGCCTGTTTTGTTACTCAGTATGATTTAATTCTTCTGTTTTAATCCACTCTTTCACCTTCAGGTTTTTTAAAGTGTTTTCCCACACCACCTTTCTTTGTTAAGGGAGGAACTGTTTCAGAAACAAGCTTTTTGGTTTATAGTTCCATGCCCTCAGGTGAACTTTTAAACAAACTTATTTGGTGCTAACCTAGATTTTCATTGATTTTTTTGTCATTTACTTCCTCTGCAATGGAGAATGGTAAGCCAGTCTTAAAACTTTTAAAATGTTTTTTTTTGAGAGCTAAAAGGAGAGCTCCTACCCCCTGTGAGACAAGAGGTAGAAGACACGCAGTAGTTATCCCAGTGCCCACCTTTGTTTTTCAGCTGTAGCACTATAGCCTTGGTAGCGGCTCCAAGTTGAGAAGTGGTTGGAAAGCATTTATTCAGCCCTCTGTATTCTCTTCATAGTTTCCCTGAGGCTTGCACGTTTATGTTGGCATTTCTGTTTTCCCTAGCGTTATGTGCCTGTGGCTCCTGTGTGCATTTCATTGGAACCTTTATTGGTGCATATCCATCAGGTGACATGTTTCTTTGAAAACTGTCTATTTTAGCCATCAAACCTTTATTTGCCAGAGCAGTTGAGCTCCAGAAGCTCCGTAAGGCACGGTGACAAGGTGCATGGTGTGCCAGCCCCTCTGCAGTGATGATGGAGTCTGTAATCAGCCACTTTCTTATGCCAAAGGCATGTTGCTCTTCAGCTTTCTGTGTTGCTTGCAAGTGTTGCTTGCAATTTATTTGATTTGCCCTTCCACCAGGACAGCAGATGGCTTTTCCTTTCAGCATATCACCATTAAGTATGTGTTTCTTTCTTCATACATAGGTTGGGATCAAAAAAGTCTTTGCTGAGGTTCTTCCCTCTCACAAGGTTGCAAAGGTCCAGGAACTCCAAAATGAGAGGAGGAAAGTTGCAATGGTTGGTGATGGAGTCAACGATTCCCCCGCGCTAGCCAGGGCTGACATTGGAATTGCAATTGGAACGGGCACTGATGTTGCCATTGAAGCAGCAGATGTTGTTCTTATCCGAGTGAGCACTACATTTCTGACCTGCCTTCTACCTCGTTTTATCACTCTTCTTTTCAGTTCAGTATTCTAAAGGCTGCACGTGGAAAACTTTCGGTGCTCTTCTGTCTTACAGAATGACTTGCTGGATGTAGTTGCCAGTATTCACCTATCGAAGAGAACAGTGCGGAGAATACGAATAAACCTGATTCTTGCCTTAATTTATAATCTGCTTGGAATACCAATAGCAGCAGGTGGGTGGTTGTCAGAGCTCAGCTTGTGGTGGAAGACAGCAGCATGGTTGAGCTCTGTGGTGTCTCTGACAGGATTTCCTGCTTGAGCATTTAAAACTTGACAGAAGGAAAACAAAAGATATATGTGCATAGGTGTTTATGCTGGTAGAAGGAATCTTTCTTCCCCAAATTTTAAGGGTTTTAGAGTAAATATTTATATCTTAAAATGAAAATCATGATTTTATTTTACATAACAGTATTCTGTGATTCATTTTAGTGTATTCAAACACAGCTCTGGTCAGAAAGAGATCACATTTCTGGGTGCTCCCTCTTTTATTTACGCCAAATTCCACATCTTGTCTCACAGTATTTAGTTTCTCTGCTTCTATCAGACATCTCATGTTCTAAGTTCCTATTTAAAACTAACTTCAAAAAGTAAGAAAACGCATGTTGATTTATTTGTGATTATAGAAGTCATGTTGATCTGTTCTATCATGTGCAGGGACAGAAATGTCCATACTGGGACAGACTGCCCTGGCTGATGCCTGTATGTTCTTTTGCTAGGTGTGTTCATGCCTGCTGGTCTCGTGCTTCAGCCTTGGATGGGATCAGCTGCAATGGCAGCTTCTTCCGTGTCTGTTGTGCTGTCTTCCCTGCAGCTGAAATGGCAAGTTATCTTACACTAAGTAAATGAGGAACCATAGGCAGCACTGCTGCTAGGATTCAAGTGAGACATTAGTTTGTGCTTTCTGTACTGAAAAATACCTGAAGTCCTTCAGCATGGTGGTGTTCTAATTCTTCTCTGCAAAAGAGATGGATGTCCCTATCATTAACACACTTGGAATAAGGCTGTTGAGCGTCCTTTGTCTAGCAGCTGAAATAGTGACTGGATGCCACAGGGGCATCTGTGTTGGAGATCTAGTTCAGTAACAGTTGAGGTATTAGCTTTTCATGGCACATTTTTGGGTGCAGCTGCAGTGGGCCTATTTTTACGAGCATTGTGAACAAACATACTTTGAAAGATCAGACTTACTGCAGTCTCTGGAATTATTTCAAACCTTCAAATATTTCTACTGTAGCTGAGGGTCTTCTGTGGTGCATAGCATGAACTAATACAGGAAATCTGTTATTGCATCACGATCCTGACCATGCAGATGCTCAGTGAGTCTGTAAAAACGATGTGTGCTTACGTGTATTTACAGGATCAGTCCTATCACTTCAGCATTTTCTTCCTAAAAATTTCTCTTTATTGTATTCCAAAGGATGAAAAACTTCTGCATGCAAAGAGATTTCCTTTATTCTTCAGTTCTTTTCATCTTGTGTTGATAATGCTAAATACTAAATACTGGACACCACTGAGGTTAGATACTGAGGAGCCTCCCACACATGTTTGACTTCAGACCCAAGGAAGCTGTATTACAGTACACTCTGAGGGACAGTTTTCTTTCTTGAACCTTCACTTCATCAGAACAGAACTTCAGATTCCTAAGAACACAGTAATATGTAACATGAAGAAGATCATACGTACTTGTAATTGTTGGGCTATTGCTGACCTAGAATACTTGAAATAAGAAGTGGGTTTTTTTGGGCCGTGAAGTCCATTCTCCTGCAGTTGTCTGCTGTGAATACTTTCATAATTCAGCAAATGCTCTTTTTTTTTTTCTCCTTAAAAATCTTTAATTTGAGAGTGCCTCTCTTCTACAATTTGAAATGCTTTCATGCCACATGACCAGTGCTGTAAGCCATTAACTGATTCTAAACTGCAGGTAGCAATCAGATTATCAGAAGTTTCTGATTTACTGTAAATCTGATGTCACAAGCTGACCTTTTGGTACAAACTGTCTTTTCTCTTTCTCAGTTATAAGAAGCCAGACACAGAAAGTTATGAAGCTCAAGCTCAAGGCCGAATGAAGCCACTTACTCCATCCCAAATCAGTGTTCATATTGGAATGGATGATAGGAGGAGGGATTCATCCAGATCAGTTCCTTGGGATCAGATTAGTCAAGTGTCTCTCTCTTCCTTGACTTCAGACAAGCCACCGAGACATAACGGTTTTTTTGAGGAGGAAGGGGACAAGTGGTCACTGCTGATGAATGGAGGAGATGAAGAACAGTACATCTGAAGTGTTATGTTCTTAGTACAGTGGGGAACTTTCAACCTCAACAGTGACAACAGGGACTGAGTCACATCACCAAGAGCTTCAGCGTTACCAGAGAAGTTATTCCTTTGGCTCACAAAACAAGTACAATTCAGTTTCCTGTTGCATGGATTGTGGATTTTTCCGTGTCACCAGTTATTCCTAGTCACTGGAAGAATCTGTGACTCTGTGCTTCTTTGCACATAACAATTAGTGAAATAACTTGAAATAGTAATTTTCAGAGTCTAACAGAGTTTCTATCTTTCGGACTGTTTGCCAGGCACCAGATTTCATGCTTTTCACTCTTTCTGAGTTTACTCTTTCAAGAGCACTTGAAGCAAAAAAAATATGTTCATAACCTCTGAGTATTGCTTTCAATGCCCAAATGAAAATATCCACAGCATAAGGAGCTCTGTGGTTGGAACGCACAAAATCCTAACCAGCCACATCACTGTGGGAGCACTTTATACTTAGGATTCTTGTGCATCTTCTTGGACCAAAAAAGCTTCAGTGTTTCACTGACTATAATTCTCTGAGAAGTCTCTTTCAAAGACTTCCACTTTCTTTCAAGTATCAAATCTTTTGATGCACATTTTTCCAGCTGCACTTGTTCTGTGATTCCCACTGCTCTCTTTGGCTTTCTCTTTTGCTCCATATGAGCTCTTTTTTTCCCTTTCTCCACACAAGACATGTTTACAGATTGGGCCAAATTCCTTTAAGTCAATGGGAACTTTCCATTCCTATGGAAGCCCACAAAAGCAGAGCAATTCATGATCCAAGTTAGTATGTTATTTTTCTGTGGCTACCTTGCAAAATCCCTTAAAGTTCTGGACAGTTGGCAACTGGCAGTCTCTTCCCTCTGGGCAAGTGAAGAATTTCTGTCAGTGTGAACAAAGCTGGCAGTTACCGCGGAGTGACTGAAAGCAGACTGTGTGTTCAGATGGTGTGACTCCAGCATGGCTGGATGGAGTGAGTTCATTACACAAATGAACCCCTGCTTACTGACTGCTTAAAGTGCAGCCACAAGGTTAAAAGGGAATGGTTGAAAAGTGGCCTTAAGATGTGGGATTTCTACTTGCCATAGTGTAAGTAACCCTTCCTGATGACCGAAGGATATGAAGATTTGTAATAGCCTGAATTTTAATGTAAATGGTTTTCCGTGTTTTCAGTTGGATTTAAGTTCCTTCTTTGCCCTAGTTTACTAAGAAATCGAGGTGCTGAACAACCCACCTTTCACTTCAACATCTTTACCAAAGCTGGCAGTAACTTTATCGCTCTGAATGTTGAATTCAACTCTTAACACCATTTAGAGTCGGGACAGTAGGAACCAACAGCTGAAGTGCACTGATCCTGGCTCCGTGGTGCTGTACTGCTGAACTGTGGGACTCTGAACTAAGCAGACCAGAGTTTTATGTTCTGATTTGAGAGGTGAAAGAATGGGAATTACCTCACTAAACAGTATGAGATAACTTTCTCTGACTTAAATAGAAAATAGCTTCAAACAGGGATTCAGGTCTTGCTCCTCTTAATGTTTTTTGTTTGATTTTACAAGGCAGGAAAGGGACTTTGCCTAGAGCATCAGGAAGGTCTTCCCGTTTTCTGTTCCTCTTAATACTACGTTTGAGCTGTCATGAGAAAACATCAACAGCATTGTCTAAAATACAATTACAAATGTTTTAAAACTGTAAAATCTCCTTGTATGTGCAGAGATGACTTTCACAGCACACACACATCTGAGATGTGCTGTAGGTGCCTTTACGTGGCCTTTTGGGGAAGATGGTCTCCTGTTTCATTATTTTATGTTTTCTTACCAGTGCTTACAGGTGTTTTTTTTTAAACAAACAGAGAGAACTTGTGTGTCTTGGCCTTTTATTATTTTTTTAAGGGCACAGAAGAAAGAACCACAAACAACCATGTCTAAACAGTAACTGATGGACTGTAGGATGCATATGTAAAATGTCATTACCAACAAGCAGTTTAGTTTGTATGGCATGCTGTGCAAAACTCCCCGATCTTGACTTGGCATGCTTGGCTCTGACAAAAATAAAACCATGAAATTCAGCCTATTAATCTGTCCTGGTGGATCACATCTTTGTGTTGTTGGAAGTTGCAAGAACTTCTCTGATAGATTTCAGCAGAATTAAGACTTACTTGATTCTACTGTTGACTTATCTCCACTCTTTGAAACTTCGGATCAGTGTGCTGGTGAGATTGGTCTTCTGCTTATTAACACAAGTATGAAAAACAGCTCATGTTAAAGATTGTAGTGTCCGTATTCAGAATGAGTGTGTATGTGGGTTAAGAAATGTTGTGGGTGATTAATGTGACTGCTTTCTGATATGGTTCAGGCAGAGTAAGCAGGGAGAAAGGACAGTGTTGTACTGTGCACTGAGGCATGTGAGTTTGGAAGCATGTTGAAGGGTGGAATTAGGATTCCAAATCATCTTGAGATATTGAACAAAGGAATTAAAGGTCAGCTGGGCAGAAAAATGTCGGGTAACTGGCTTGTGTTTGTTTGGTGACCTGTTCCAACAACCCTGAGGTGCTGCTGTCCAGATACATGGCAGTGTATAAACAGTGTCACCTACATGACATAAAATAACTGTTCAGCTCTGGTGAGGCATCAGCTGAAGTTGCAGGTCTAGTTCTGTGCTATGCCTGTTAGAAAATGCAAGCAGTTCAGAAGACAGCAATGAGATTCAAGTGAAATCAAGAAAATGTGGATGTCAGTACATGAGAATGAGAAATGTAAGGAGATAGAGTTTCAGTAGGTTTCCCAACAGGATGCTTAAAGGAACGACAAGTCTTCAAATACAAAGGGAACAATTGAATGCTTTCATCTTTTCAGTGTCTTATGTTCACGGTGGATAGAATTAAGAGGCTTATTGATTTGAGGAAGATTTAGATTAGTCACTGAGGAGGAACTAGCAGGAAGAGCGTATCAAGGCAGACTCTTGGTCTGTGTGGTGATTGGGTATGTACCTGCTGAAAATGCTTCAGGCAGAGGTGAGTCTTGCCATGGGACAGGTGGCTGCCTTGGAAACCTCTCAACATTCTCTCTGGCCCTGTTTTCTCTTATTTCTGTGAAAGTGATAAGGGTTGGCACGTTACCCAAACAGTGGATTCCAAACTGATCACACTGTCCTGCTTTCAAGAGGAGCCAAAGGATTAGAAGAAAGATTAGCTTTGAGTTTACTTAATACATTCAAATTAGCTGGAAAATATGTTCGTATTTAGTAACGGTATTTGCACAATGTCTTAAAATGTAAACTCCTGTGAAATGTGCATGAAAGCATACAAAGAAGTTAGAGTAGGTACATATACTGAAGAAAAACAAATTTAAGTGTTAAGTCCTGACTTTCATGATGTTGTACTCTTGTTAAACCTGAGCTGACTCATCAGAGAGATGTATGAGATGGAGCACTGTGTGCACATTTCTGCGAGACAGAATCATGAGCTTTCCTTCTCTCTGACAGAGCAACCTGCCTGCAGAGCTCTGGTGCAGCAGGGTGCTGGCCCGAAACCAATGTTCTGTGGGATCTGGAGCCAGAGACAGGATCAGGGTTGCATGAAGGACCCTGAAAGGAAGGGCTCTTTGTTCAGGTAATCAGTAAAGTTAAAGGCCTCAAAGATCATCTAGTCCAACCATCACATCCTTGCCTCACCAGGACACCATGCTTCTACTCTTCCCAGGGCTGAATATTTTGTTGGGTTAGAGAGCATGGAAAGGCTTTTCAAATCCCAGTTTTGGTATTATGTGTAAAAATTCTGCAAGTTCCCCCGATGTGACTTGTGTGCTGCTGTAGCAGATGATACACATAGGAATGCCCTAGCCGTACTGGAGAGGTGACATTGTTTACTTTAAGTCTCTACCACTGTCTAGGTATTATTTTTGTCCAGGTTGTCCAGAGTGGTCATGGAGTCCCCTTCTCTAGAGACACTCAAGACCCATCTGGACACCTACATGAGAGACCTACTGCAGGGAACCTGCTTTATCAGGAGGTTGACTCGATGATGTCTAAGAGTCCCTTCCAACCTGTGGAATTCTGTGAATCTGTGGTAAGTTTGGTTTCCTTGTGATTTTTGGTGCAACAGATCTGGAGCCATGTTTATGCAAAGTTTTTCAACCATTTTCCTTCTCATGCTTTAGTTCTGCCATAACATTTTTGGTTCCCTGTGTTCACAGAAAACAAATGATTGCATTTGATGATCAGAGGGCTGGAAAATCTCTCCTACGGAGGCAGTCAGGAGGAGCTGAGTTTGTTCAGTCTGGAGAAGAGAAGGCTGTGGGGAGACCTCATTGCTGCCTTCTAACACTTAAAGAGAGATTACAAACAGGAGGGAAATCAAATTTTACACAGGTAGTGATAGGAGAAGGGGGAATGGTTTTAAACTGAAGGAGGGAAGGCTTAGCTTAGATGTCAAGGGGAAGTTTTTCACAGTGCAGGTGGTGATGCACTGGCACAGCTGCCCAGAGAAGCTGTGTGTGCCCCATCCCTGGAGGTGCTCAAGGCCAGGTTGGTTGGGGCCTGAGCTGCTGGGTGGCACTGCCCACAGCAGTGTGAGCTTGGAACTGGATGATCTTTGAGGTCCCTTCCAACCCAGGCCATTCTGACTGTTCTGATTCTTGCTATCCTGCTTACGTGTGAGTCCTGGACGGGCGCAAACATAGGAGGGAGATGGATTCTTCTCCTTGTCTCAAGTTAAAATCACTGAGGCTTTGCAGACCCATCCACAGTCTCTCTGTGCAACACTCTGATTTTTGTCATCTTTTTAAGCATAAAAGGATGATTTCTAATGTTTCCTCAGGTGCTGCACAGGAAGGGGAGGGGATTTCCCATGAGGAGATGCATGCTGCTTTCTCTACTTAGCCATTCAGCTCCCCTGGGAGATATGTGATAGAGCTGTTTTTCAGCTGGTCGTTACTGGTGAGTGCTGCAGCCAGGAGCCAGGTGGCTGCAAGGGCTGCGAGGTGGGCCACGAGATGTCACTGCAGGCTCAGCCCCAGCCGCAGAATCCCCTCCATTTGCAAAGCATCTGAAAATCTAACACATTCAGGGGTAGTTTACGCCAAAGGACAGAGTGTGCCTAAAATTTAGCGTCTGCTAAATTATCTAATTGCTGTGAAAAGGCAGCAAAGCCCTTGGCTTTCCTCCAGGACCCAGCAGCAGCCCATCGCGGAGCAGGCCCAGCTGGGGGATGGGCGTGTGGCACCTGTGGCTGTGTGCAGCACTTGTCACAGCCGTGCTGCTGTCCCCTGTGAGGGTTAATGTTGTTTTCAGACACCTCTGCATTGCAGTTGCAAATCGGAGAGGCTGGGAGCAACCTGCTGAACAGGAAACGGCTCATTAAATACATACTGTCACTGATTCATGAGAGAGTGTGAAGACAATATAATTACTATAATTATGGCAGATACTTGCTGCAGGGTTGCCATTTGCGTCGGGAATTTTATCCTCTCTGTGTGGCAGGAGGATTAAAAGAAGCAACCTATAGAACTGCCAATGTGCTGGTGCCACAAAGGACTTACTCAGAAGCTGCTGTCTTATTGTTCTGCTGACAGAAAGCAGAGCTCCATGAGCTGTTGGCATCCCGGGGACAGAGCAGAGGAAGGAATGGCAAACCACAGTGACTGCTGCGTTCTCCTTATCCTCTGGTTCATGGCTCAGACTGCACTGGGCCATGGAGCACATTGTGATTCTGAAGACATTCCAGCTCAAGGCACCACGGCTTGCACCCCAGAGAGCACCGAAGCAGTAACTGGGTGTGAGCACGTGTGCAGCAGCTGCCATCACATTCTGTTTTGAGAGCATTAGTCTATTTTTTCTTCTTTTCTTGGTTTCTATTGATCCCAGTGTTCCCATTTGCAGAATTCAGCGCTTCAGTGACCATGGTTTCTCCTCTGCTAAGGCTCTCTTGCTGTCTCAGAAAATTATCATCCTGTTTAGTGAATAAGGTTGACTCCAAGCTTCAGGTGTTGACCTGCCAAGACAGTGCACACAGGTGAGTGAAATTGATCACTTCTCTGTTTGCCATCCTCCTGCAGGCTTAGCTGGGGGGTCTGTGCGTGGCAATGCAAGAGGAGGTTACACGGCTCAAGCACTGGCTCAGGAGGAGTGAGCCTAAGTCACTAGTGTCTCACATCTCCTCTCTTGCTTTACTGATGGAGAGTAAATTGCAGGTAAACTTAGAAGTCCTGTGGAGTAAATTTCATACGCTCTTATCATGCCAAAACCTGTGCACATTCACAAGGTGTCTTTCCACAAATACAGACCTGTAAATCCCAGACATGGAGATAAGTGGGGAAGCAGAGCAGGAGCATAGGAATGAGTCTCAAACTGCCTGGTTTGAGAAATTGTAATGATTTCATTCTGGCCAATAGCAGCGAGAAGTTAAGGGGAGTGAAGGCAGCTCCTTGTTTCCCAGTGACCTAGTAGTGACTGCCTACTTTTTATTGGGGGTGATTTCATTTCCCTTTTCTGATCTTTACAGCTCTCATCTGTTCGCCCTCAGCAAACTTGTCTGCCTTGCCCTCTCCTGTGCTTTGAAACCCAGAAATTCCACATAAATTGTATTATTTAAGAACATGTTTCTAGTAGAGACAATTTGGAAGGGAATGCTGAGCCTTCCTGAAGTAGCACGGAATGACAGAGTTGTAGGGGCTGGAAGGGACCTCCAGAGATCACAGAGTCCAGCCCCCTGCCCAAGCAGCTCCCTAGCCCAGGTTGCACAGGTAGGCGTCCAGGCGGGTCTGGAACGTCTCCAGAGAAGGAGACTCCACCACCTCTCTGTGCAGCCTGTGCCAGTGCTCCGTCACTGCACTGTTTTTATCAAACATTACACTGTTTATATTGAAGAAAATGATACAGCTCTCCAAGTGCTGGTGAAGCCCTTTTGTTGCTTTGTGCGTGGTCCAGCTCCCACGTCCATCTGACTTCATTAGTGTGTTTGGCCGAATCCCAATTTCTTTTGAAGATAATTAATTGCAAGACAGCTTATCCTTATTAGTGGTACTCAGACCCAACTGAATTTACCACAAAAGCAATTACAAGGGCCTTGGTGATGGGTTTCCTACAGAAAATGTTTGGCTTCACTGCAGGAGGAGCTGGGAACCAGTGTTTCCCATGGCTCTGGGGGATGTGTTGCAGCCACAGAAGTCCTCCTGGGCCTCTGGTCCTCACATCCATATCAGATGTTCTGTCCTCACCATCACTGGCCCTGTGCCCAGGATTACGTGACATCGTGATGCTATCACACATTTTCTAGAGCCACTCTTGTCACCATATGGGAACACAATGTTTCTCCTTGCCTCTAGAAGCTGAGAATTGGAAGAGGGTCGTGAATGTTGACAAACACTGACCAGCTTTTCTTCAAGTCACTTTTCTGCTAAGGGAGTTTGATGCTGCCATGATGAGGAATGCAGGGCTTCCATATGCACCAGCCTGAATCACGGAATCATAGAATGGATTGGGTTGGAGGGGACCTTTAAGATCATCTAGTTCCAAGCCCCCTGCTATAGGCAGGGACACTTCCCACAAGACCAGGTTGCTCACAGCCCCATCCATGGTGGCCTTGAATGCTTCTAGGGAGGGGACATCCACAGCCTCTCTGGGTGACCTGTTCCAGTGTCTCACCACCCCCACAGTTCTTCCTATTATCTAGTCTAAATCTGCCCTCTTCTGGTTTAAAGACATTTCCCCTTGTGCTTCTGAAGGCGAAGCATTTTTAGGGGTAACCACACGCGTCACTTTAGCAAGTGTTTACACAGCTACGCCCTTTTTGAACAATGAGTTCCCCTGGTCTCTGCAGGCAGTGTCATCTCCAAATGGCATGGCCAGACCTAGAGGGTGCCTGCTTGAGGGCCCTGCCCTCCCACGAATTTCTCTCCCTCTCCCTGGGGTATCCCACCCCTCTGTGCCCCTGTCCAACCCCAGCTAGTTCCTAATTCCAACCCTCACTGCCTAGCACCCTCCCGTCCTCTTCTGGAGGAGGTGAAAAAGAGACAGAATTCCAAAAACATCACTGGTGCCTCATGTGCAAACGCTCTGACATTATGCTGATACAGACCTGTTGTTCAGCAAGAGTAATTACCAGACTCTGCCTTCTGCATTGCTAACTCACAGCAGACTGATTAAAGCCACATGCTAACGTCTGCTATGACTCTCAAATGAGAAGAAATAGCAGCATGTCCTGGATCTGATTCAACAGGGACAACACACTATTGCTGAGAACAGCCCAAGCCCTTTCCAAGGGCACTTTTCCTCATATCCATAAAGCTTCCTTGACCACAAGAGACCCCTACTAAAAATAAGTACCAATGGCAACAAGTGCTGCACCAGCTATCATCTCTGCACTTGAGGTCGTGAACTGACAAATTCCTCACAAACTGAGGAGTCAAGACCCAGTACATAAAACACAAATTATTTTAGCAACTAACGTTGCGCACATTGGTCGCTGTTGTTTGCTGTTTGGCAGAAAACAGGCACGTTACGAGCATCCAGAGCTGCCATCCCTTGGGATGCTCCTGGCCGTGGCCTCTCTTTCCATTCAGTTCTCCTGCCTGGCTTATTTTGATTTGTACTGTATTTCTCAGTGTTTGGTCATACAAACCGAAGATGAGAGCCAAAGCACTGCAGAGAGTGCAGGAAGGGGATGCTGGGCACTCCTGTGGGCTGCTGGGTCTGTGAGGGCAGCAGTGACCCAGCCTACCTCTGCAGCTGGGCTGTGTGGGGTGACTTAGAAGATAATTTGGCCCCATTGCTGGCAACAGGAGCCAGGAGATGGGTAGGATATTCCTCAGTTGTTCTATGGGCACAGTTAGGTGCAGGGACCCGAGACCAAGCACCAGGTGCTGCTCCCTCCAGCTTTGAGCCCACACAGCCAAAGAAGCATCCAAAAGCTTTGCAGAGCAATGTTGAAAATTTGATCTAATCTCATGAATCAATGAAGCAATCTCTAGAATCAGTTTCTTTGGAAAAGAAGAATATGTTGTAATTAACAGTCCAAACGCGAGACTAAGGATAAGGAGTGTGTTTGCCTATGATACACTGAAAATTCCCATTTGATAGAGTAGCAGTATGGGGAAAAGCACTGGAGCTGTAAGATGCATGGTATAGATCAGTGATACGTGTTAGGATACCCTGTTGTCATCGTGCTCTTTGAGCAATACCGTCTGCCCTATTGTCAGGCTAATGTCACAGAGGTGGAGATCTGAAAAGGAGGACTATAATTTCCTGGATACGCCACAAAATCCTCTTTCAACTTTAATCTCTCTCAGTCCACCAGCGTACACCAATTCCTTCTTCCCATCCTGCACCCCACCAGGCCCACACGTGTCTGGGTGGGAGGGGTGCTTGTATCCAGCTTCTTAATTGGGTCTGTCTCCATCCTCCCCTGACCGCAGCTGCTCGTGGGGAGGTGTCACCCCTCAGCTGAGCTGTGTCAGGTCATGCAATGTTTCTTCATCTCTCACTTATTTTACAGCACTAATCGCTTTCCATCAGGCTGCTCTTTGGTCTGCCTTTTTAAAGTGAACACAGCTGTATGTTGTACAGAGAAGAAAACACTCTTCGTCTTGGTGTGATGCAAGTCTGGTGCAGATCACTTGAAAAATGAAGCATGTAAATGTCAGGTACGAATCAACAAGGAGGTGTATGGCTTTCTCTGTTGGGTGACTCTGTGTTTGGGCCATGGCTTGAAATTGCTATGGAACCTGTAAGGAAAGCAGCTCCTTCACGAGTCAGCACAGACACAGCGTGCTCTCAAAGAGGTCCTGCGATCCCAGCAAAGCTTGACTTCTGGTCTCACCTGCTTAGCCTACAGTAAGGCAGCCAGGACACAAGTCTGCAGCTCCTTCTTCAAGGAAACAGGAGGGAAAGAACTCATACATGAAGTGGAAATCTACTGGCAGGACGAGCAGCTAAATAACAGCTTTTAACCCAACTTCTATTTCAGTGTTCTCAGTTGATGCGAGAACAGCCCTGGAAATGCGGTGTTCACATGAATGACAATAACAGCAGTAATTCTACTGGAAAATCTCCCAGGCAAAAATGTGCTGTGGGATAAGAAAACAGTGATGCTGTAACTCAGGTGAAAGATTTGGAAGCTGTGTGTTCATGTAGACAAAGGAAATGCTACCCTCAGTTTTTGGCAAGCTGTCCTGGGGCCTGCTGAGGAATGAGGTGCTAATGAAGGTGAGGTCATGAGAGGCTGTTGTGGTCGGGCGCTGAGGTCACCTGCTCCCCCAGCATCACCACTGTGATGTGGTCAATGTGTGCACAGCTCCTGCTGGCAGCAGCTGAAACAGCGTTTCGAAGGCAGGTCAGCATGGTGTTCCCCAGGGGTCAATACTGGGGCCCATCCTGTTCAATGTCTTTACTGATGATCAGGATGAGGGGATTTTGTGCACCCTCAGTAAGTTTGCAGATGACATCAAGTTGGGACAAAGTGCTGATTTGCCTGGGGGCAGGAAGGCCCTACAGAGGGTTTGGGTCAGGCTGGATCTCTGGGCTGAGACCCACAGGATGAAGTTCAACAAGGCCAAGTGCCGGGTCCTGCACTTTGGCCACAGTAACCCCAGGCAGTGCTACAGGCTTGGGGCAGAGTGACTGGAATACTGTGCAGAAGAAATGGACCTGGGGGTGTTGATCAGTGCTCAGCTGAACATGAGCCAGCAGTGTGCCCAGGTGGCTGAGAAGGCCAGTGGCATCCTGACTGTAGTGCAGCCAGCAGGAATAGGGAAGTGATTGTCCCTCTGCACTCAGCCCTGGTGAGGCTGCACCTTAAGTAACGTCTTCAGTTTTAGGTCCTACATCGTGGGAAAGACATTGAATCCCAGGAGCGTGTCCAGAGATGGGCAGTGAAGCTGTGAAAGGTCTGAAATGCAAGCATTATAGGGAGCAGCCAAGGAAATCAGGGTTGTTCAGCCTGGAGAAAGGGAGGTTTGGGGGAAACCTTATTGCTCTCTACAGCAACTGGAAAGGAGGCTGTAATGACAGGGAGGTTGGCCTCTGTTCCCAGATAACAGCAATAGGACAAGAGGGAATGGCCTGAAGTTGCTCCAGGGGATGTTCAGGTTGGATATTAGGAAGAATTTCAGCTCAGAAGGATTGGTGGGGCACTGGAATGGGCTGCCCAGGGAGGTGGTGGAGTCTCTGCCCCTGGTGCTCAAGGGATGATGCAGTACTTAGGGTTATGGTTTAGTGGGCAATATGGGGAGGATAGTTTGCCACCAAGGAAAGCTGGCTGCTTTCTTGGTGGTTTTGTGTTTAACAGAGTGCAAAGCTGAAGGTCCAGGATCTAAACTGTTTATCTCTAAAAATCCAGGGCTGTTGCAATGGCTCCTGAAGATCTCTAATGTCCAGCTATCACTGAATAGGAACTTTGATTTTTAATACTGATCTAGATGAGACTTTGGACTGAGGGACTATATAGACTGAGAATATTGCTTGATTAGTGACGATACTTTCCTAAGAAGTTCCCAAACTTCCAGAATCTGGCTCCCGTTCTCCTGATTCAATCAACCAATAATAATGAACCATTTAAAAAAAAGAGAAAAGAGGGGAGGCAGAGGGAGAAGGGCAGAAACAGAGAGATTCTCGGCTTTACAGAGCTCTTTAGAAAACGTAGTTGCTTAGTGGTTCCTCTCCTTCTGTTCGAAGCAGACAAATTACAAAGGGCAAAAGCACTTTTTTGATACCATTATCCGATATTCTTAGCTTCATTATCGTAATTGCTCCTTCAGTCTCTGTGGCACCTCACCAGTTCAGTCATGCTCCGTGGCAGGGTGGCTGGGGTCTGTGACAGGATGCTCTCCATGCCTCCAGTTTCACATGACTCACAGGCCTGCCTCCCTTTGCTTTCCTCCGTGTACTGACTAACACGAGGAGTGGGAAATCAGAGACGTACGCACACACATGTAGATACATACACATACACAGACTGATCACGTTTAATTTTGTTCTGTCACTCTCACCTTTCCAGTTTATGACAGCTCTCAGTTGAGTTAAATCACTCCCCACCGTTTCTTCGTGTTCTGCACCTCCCACAGGTTAGCTCCACAGATGAGTCAGGAATGCCTCCTAATGACTGCGCTGTAACAAATGTGCAGGTGAGGTCAGGAGCTATTTGTTTCTCCCATTCAAGCATTTGTGCTGATTTAGCACTAATGACTCAATCTCTTTTCTGCCATCCATCAGTTAGACACACTGGGCTTTGTGATGTTCTGTGTTTTAGAGGCACCAAGCTGCAATCCATCACTTCCACACTGTTGCTGTGGCCCTGAACGCAAAATGGCCCAAAACACGTGGAGTTTTGAATGAAAAGCTCTGAAGCAACACTCATATTTCATGAGGTTTAGGTTTACCAGCTCCTTGTTGGCTTGTGACTAAAGGCCACATTCAGTGTGGAGAAAGTGGTGCCCTTCTGCCCCAGATAGAATTTTTTCTGTACAATTTTCCACAGTAGTTCTGCATTTTCCTCCAATTTACAAAGGATTTCCAAAGATGGAGAGCAAGAAGTGCATCGCCCACATCCTGCATCGCCCGCACCAGACCTTCCCACAGCAATAAAGGGAGAACAGGAAGGTCAAGACTTTGAATGAATTGCACTGCCAAAGTGCATTTAGGTTCACCGTGTTTCCCTTTATTTGAGCTGTGTCCGTCTGAAATTACACTGATCGCACCTCTTCTTTAATTTTCTCCTGTAATGCCTCTTTATTTGAACTACTTGGATAGAGAAGAGAGGAAGAGATTTCATCAGTGTCCCCCAGCTAAGTGACACTGAAGTGCTACACGGAGGAAGTAGTTTTGGGGGAGCTATCAGCAGTCTAAAACTGTACTGGTACATCCTTCTCTCCGGGTTAACTCCGGTCTCTTCTGTGCCACAAAGTGAAAGGTCTGAAGCACCTCAACCAGAGAAACACTGTTCTGTTCTCCTGTGAAGGAGGAAGGGAATAGGAGCTCTCATAAGAGCATCTCACGTGCTTCAAGTTTTTTGTAAGAGAAAACATACCTAATTTTAGTTTAAATGGATGTCAATTTGACGTGTGAATTCGAATAGCTGAGATAAATTCTTGGCTTTTTGACACTAAAATATATTTAATGACAGGTGCTTTTTGCATACTGAAAGGTTCTTTCTCTCTGTAGCACCTAGTGATAAAGCTGTAACGCAAAGTCTCCCGAATTGGCAGGAAGTTGCACAGAACAGTCTAATAGGTCATCTTCAGCTCTGGCATACGTGGTAATCAAAGAATAATGAAAATAAGGTTTGCAAAGCATTCTTACCATGGCTGAATCAGCTGGCTTTTTTATGGGCCAGTTATTCACTGAGCAATAAATATTCATGGTTGGTTGTTGTTTTTTTTTTCAGAAATGACATGGTGCATCATTAGCCTTGAGCACAATTTAACAAGACAACCAACCTTATTCTACAGCAGATCACAAAGGACTGAAGCTGAGTGATGGGCTTGAGTGACAGCCCAAGAATTCTTGACAGTTGCAGCAGTCCTCCGATTCTTCAGCACCAATTGTAAGGGTTTACTGAGCCCTTTTAGATACAAAATCCCACACTGAAGGGGAATGAGTTACTAATGCTACCTTACCAAAGGAAGATCGGTGCCTGGTTTAAATGAGATGAGAACTTTTCGCTGTTGCTTTGTTGTCCCCCCCTCTCCCATTCTCCTGGATGTGCAGAGAGTCACATGTAGATCGGACTTTATACCAGCCCATGCAGCTCCACCTACAAAAATGTGAAGCATCTGAGCTTAGCTCCTGGTTAAAAAAACCCCAGCATATCAGAAAAGCAAGGCAAAAAAGCAGCAATCTCTGCTCGGTGTGTTTCTCCTGTTCCTGCACACATACACAGATACTCACATGGCTTTATTTTTCCCTTGCTGAGGGACTCTGGTTTGCATCTGATTGCACATGCTTCTGTAATCTCTCCCTGTTAGAGTCCTTAGAGTTGGAAGGGACCTCTGAAGGCCACCTGGTCCAACTCCCCTGCAATGAACAGGGACACCACAGCTACATCAGGTTGCTCAGGGCCTGATCCAGCCTGGCCTGTTTTGAGCTCCAGAACAGAATTTCAGCCATGAAACCTTCACCTCATGGCTTTACCCACCCACATGGTGGTAGCTCAGGAAACAAGGGGATAAACCCCATTGCTTGGACTACATATGTGTGAGGGCTTTAAAACAAACAGTGCAAACAAAATCCCTTTAAGTCTGCCTCTGATTTCTGTGCCTAAAACTTCCTTCAGATCCTGCCACAAGGGGAGGAAGAATTAGATCTAATTAGGATCTAAGTACCAGATCTAATTAGGAAAACATTTTGATTTTATGAGGCTTCCATCTCTAGAACGTGCATGAGGTGGTACTTGGAGTACTTTTACTCACATGGTGTGGTAAAACTGCTCTTTTATTGTGCTCCCAAGGCAGCCTTATAAAGATGTAGGGCAATCATATCAGAGTACATTTTTCAATTAGAGCATCATTATTATCTCGCAGAAAATGACTAAATCATATCATCTTTTTTTCCACAAGTCTGCAAACACTCTTTCAATTTTTATCAAACAGTACTCATTGGGTTTCTGCAGGCATCTCTAAGCGTGCAGAAGCAATGGCTGACAAGTCAGAATCATAGAATCATTGAACCACCAAGGTTGGAAAAGACCTCCAAGATCAACCAGTCCAACTGTCCAGCTGCCACCAATATTGCCCCACTAAACCATGTCCCTCAGTACAATATCTGAACGGTGACAGTGGAAGGAACCTTGGGTAAGTGAGCAACCACTCAACCCCCCCAAGAAGGTGGTCCTTCATCCATCGTTAAAAATGCAGCTATCATTTTCTGATCAGTGTTTATTATCTGCCTGGCCAGATTTTCTCACCTGTCAGGAGGCTTTAATTTCTGTCCTTGTGGAGCTAAGTCATTCAAAGGAGTGTTTCCTGGAAACGTTACCATCCACGCTCATGAAGGACCAGTTGTCATTGCTGCCAGTGCTCAGGTATACTTGGAATTTGGAAGAAGGTATTTTTAGAGAGAAAATGGGGGTAGAGAAGTTGGAGAATCACAAAATATCTGAATTGACCTTAACGAGAGCACTGCGGATGACCTCTGTTTGGTGGAGGCACTTTCTTGTGGTGTATCAAAGCTCAGTTTTGGTTACAAACCCTTTTGTAAACCACACCTTTGGCAAAAAAAGCCCTCCAGAGCTCCCAGAGTCAGTGCCCTTGTCTCAGAGACACTCCATCACTTCATCATCATACAAAAGCAGTAACAGGACGGAGAGATATCTTCCCATTGTAACTTTCTGACTGCCCTGAACAACCCCATGTACAGTCAGAAATGCAGAGAAATGATCTTAGCAAACCAATTCCAAACTTGTCAGTGCAAGCCAAAAAATAAATAGAAACAGCAAAAAGAAAACCAATCTAACACCTACACTTCAGGCTTCCAGTAAATCTAGAGAAGTTAAGGTCAGCAGTTCTACA
Organism: Oreortyx pictus; assembly: GCA_036925125.1. Taxonomy (NCBI): domain Eukaryota; kingdom Metazoa; phylum Chordata; class Aves; order Galliformes; family Odontophoridae; genus Oreortyx; species Oreortyx pictus. The sequence goes on from JAUPFR010000001.1 coordinate 24,989,136, forward strand.
TGGCCTAAGTTTCAGACCAGATGAAGACCACGTGTGGTAGTGTCATCTGATTGTTAATAAAAGACATTTCCTAATGGCATGAAGAAGCAGTTCCAGACTCTTGCTGTTCTGATGATTACAAATCAGCTTCTATTTCATGGCCCATTTATACTCATTTGTTCTAAATCAATTTTTTATTTTGTTATGTTCTTTATCCCTGATATACTCATAGGGATTCAGTGTATCCACTCAGCCTTTGTCTTAGTAGGACAAGTTAGCTGAACCCTGTGGGTCAATCAAAAAGAACTAATTTCCCACACCTCTGCCTTTTCTGAAGGCAATTCTGTTTTCTTTTTTTCTTCTCTGCTGTTTCGATGTGCCACGATGCCTCACCACACATATAGGTCACTCTGTTCTAATTTCAAGCAAATATTAATATTGTTATTTTCCCATCAGCGTTGATCAGTAAGACTCACCTTGTGTTTATTCATTCTGGTAACCCACAGGCCCCCACCAGCCTTGGCACTTAGCCTGGATGTTGCATTTACACAGCAGGACAGTGTCTGATCTGCAGACTGAGTCTGAACAGATTAAACAGAACATTCAATGAAAGGGAGAAATGTGCACACCTTTACTTACCTCTACTTCCTCGCTCAGAAGCAGAGATCAGACAAGAAGTGTCTTCACAGCTACTGTGTCCTTTAGCAAGACTGACCAGCAAAGCCTTGTGTGTATTAAGGATAAGCACAAGGATCTTATGTTCTTGTGTAATAGAAACTGTGGGTGCCCCATCCCTGGAGGTGTTCAAAGCCAGGTTGGATGGGTTCCTGGGCCGCTTGATCTGGGGGCTGTCAACCCTGCCCACGGCAGGGGGTTGGAGCTTGTTAATCTTCAAGGTCCCTTCCAACCCAAGGCATTCCGTAATTCTATGATTCTACAATTTACATTGACTGCAGGGATTCATGGAGCCCAATCAGCTGCCTGGTGAAGCAAAAGTTAATGGCTCTTTGCATCCGTCCCCATCAGCATAAAGCCCTTGATTTGTTCCAAATAGTCTGGAAAACTGATGAGTTCTTTCATCACGCTCTCTTCCACTGACAAGTTTAAAATGTGTAGAAGAAGAGACGATAAGTAAACTGTCTCGTCCCATTCAGTGCCCTCTCATCAGCACTCTGAAAGTGGCACCCTTAATAGCTCAATGAGCTGGGCGTGTGTGGAAAGGTAGCATCAGCTGTCAGCATCTCCTAGGGGGGAAACGAATGGCCAGAATCTCACCTCTACTTTGTGGCCCCATTCCTTCTGCTCCCTCTGCCTTCTCCTTTTTCCCACTCTATTTCTCCTTCTGTTACTGTAGAGGGAACCATGGCGAGGGTGAGGGACCAAAGAGGCAGAAGTGCTGCACATGATGAAACCGAGCAAAAAAACAAGACATCCATATCTCATATTCACACTCGTGTCCATGTGGATGGGGTTTCCATTCCTGTGTGCTCACTGTGGGCAACATGGTGCCTCAAGCGTTGTGCTGCAGGCACTCAGAGCCCACCACGTGTTCTCCCCATGGAAATGTAACTTGTCTTCAACTATCTTCCCTGCTCTTGACTCATTTTGGGCAGCAGCTTGCCAGAAAGGTACTGGGAGCTTCCTTATGTACCTCAAATCCATACAAACACCTCTACACCTGCTTGGACAGCTAGTCCTCCCCTGTGTTGTCCAGAGTCAACCCTTGAGCACAGTACCGTCTGCTGAGAACTGAGGTACTTGTGCAACCCAAAATCAGACTGTCACATCTTGCTCTCAAAGGAATAAGAAAACCCTCAGGACTTTGTAATTTCAAATAACAGCTTACTTCTGAAACAGATTTTCGGTAGGAACAGCAATGATAGGCTCAATGTTTCACCAAAAAAGGGACCATTTGAGTCTGTATGCTTGGGCATCAGCCAGAGGACTGATTAAGTCTAGCTCCAGGCTGAGCTGGCTCCTGACTTGGCATTCGTACAACTGCAGCTAGACCTAAAATTGTACCTTTTGGCATCTGTAGCTCAGATATACAGACAGCTCTTGAACAGACTCAAAAGGAGCCCAAAATACAGGGTCTGTTATGCCATGCCAGTACTGCTCCAGCTGCCTACAGATCTGTGACCACCTCCTCTTGGCAGAGGAAAATCTTGAGATCCCCAAGGTCCTTGGGCTCTTAATCAAATAGGAACTAGCCTGGAAGGAAATTTCATTGCTGAAGAAGGCACTTTTTTTGCAAAGGGCTTCACTGACCTTTTGTTGTCTCCACCACCAGCTTAACTCTCATACTCCTCTCTGGTGCCATATTCTGTCCTCCCTCAGTATCCCCTCCATGGACATTGCTTTCCTCCCCCAGTGGCCTGAGCAGGTGAGCATGCCCTGTCCTAGCCTAGATGTCTTCTCCAGCCATGAAACAATGCTGTTCTGCACATGGAAACACACGGCGGCTGACAAAGCACCTTTCAGACAAGCATCCAGTGAGCTGGATCTCTGCCTTTGAAACTAGGCAGACACACATGCATAGAGGGGAGAGTTATTTCTGCAGGTTCTCTCCTTTGTACATGGAGCTTCAGCAGCCCAGCATGACCACATGGGAGAAAGAAAATTTAAGCTAACCCACACCCTGCTTTTCCTGCCTGTGCAAGAGTGGTGCTGGGATATGGACTGCAGATACCTAAATGAGGCTGTCAGCTATGTGGGTGCCTACAGGCCATGTAGGTGCCTCACCTCCCATCACACTGCAGTTCTAATCAATGCAAGAGCTGCATAGGCTTGTAGAGCTGTCTGAGACGCCCTCAGTTACACAAGACACCTGTCCAGGCCTGGCAGGGATGACATGACACCTGCAAAAATCCCTGGTGGCTTCAGGCCAGGCAAGATAAACAAAGCATCTCAGCTGGGACTGAATGGTGGCATCTAGGGAACTAAGAGAAGACATTGCTCTCCCCAGATCCTACTAGAAGACAGCTGAACCAGAAATTCCAAGCTCCACGTACCTGAATGCTGCAGTGAAATCCATCCTCCACTTGTTTGGAATCACCTAATCACTCTGCAGTATTCCTGCTTTAAAACCCTTCTGCAGCTTTCATTGTTATTGTACTCTGTAGTCACTCTGTGCTAAATATGTGGTTGTTTCCCATAAGTTCAGGCTGCAGAGATGGTTTTGGGTCCTTACCTTTGAAGGATTAGTATTTACAGCTCTGCTGAACGGATACAGTGTCAGGTTGCTTTGTTATCCTTCAAGATAAATGGATTGACAGGTGGCAAAAAGCATATTTTGTAAGTAAAAAGAAAAAAATAAAAACATGCAGCATTTTCTTCTGTTGTCGGTGGAACAGTATGTTTTATCTATGGCTGAATACAGTGGCAATATTAGCTCTGATCTGCAGAACTGCAAATGAAACTGCTGATTTCAATTACTGTATTTTACACGTAGTAATTTCACAGGCTTCGGCTCTTCATTGTAAAATCTTTATGAGTTGTTACCTTTTTTTTTTTTTTTTTGTCAACCCTATTTTAGAATGGAGAGATTTATTCCTGTTACCATACTAAGTGAGACATTCTGCTGCTCAGAGAGTTCTGCATTTTATTCGGCAGTGATAACTTTCCCATATACTCTGGCACCAAGCACAGCTGAGCCAGAAACGTTCCACGGTTTCACAACACCCTTCTGTGAGGACTCAGCCTTTTTCTCCACTTCATTTTTTCCAAGAGATTCCCCAAGGATTTTACAAACTATATACATCTGTCCAGCATACTCTGTGGTGACACAAAGAAAGAATACACGGACCTCACGTAGGCCTTTGTTCATGTCCTGCATTACCAGTGGAAGACATTCCCGGATGAATGCAATACAACACAAGTGAAAGAAAGCTCTTTTTACATCGCAGGAAAACAGCACACATTCCTACAAAGTTATTGTGTTAGTCACTTTTCATACACAAGTGTTTTGTTTAATGCTGGCTTCCTATGGAAACGTGCTGTGTGTTTCTGTAGCCTCAGGCCTTGCCATCTGGCTGTTCCCTCTGAAAGCTTTTGAATCTATTTGCTAAGCTCAGTCCCATTTGACAGATACCGAAGACTCAAAGGCATAAGCAAGTAAGGTCTGGACACCTTGCCCCTGTCAGTGGCTGTGGGCCCAGGAGCACCTCGTGCTGCTTTCACAGGATGATCTCTCGGCATCCAGGGCTGGAGGCTCACAGATGTCCTCAGCCACAGCTTTGTGTCCCATAATCTGCTTTCCTAGGCAAATGCAGTCCTGCCCTGCTTCTGTGCTGCAGATTTGAAGCAGGAGACAGCGATCCCCTGAGTAACTTGACTGGGGGAGAGCTGCCACACCAGCACTTATCCCTTTCGGTCTTTATTAAAGTTACTCTCTCCGTAGGTTATCCAGCAGCACATTTGGTCCTTTTCCCATTTTCTATTTCTCAGTCCTAGATTACATTAGGGTAAATTGTCCTGAGGAAGGAGGAGCGGGAAGCAGGCAGTCTGACATTGCCTCATTTTCTGCTTTGCCTCTTAGGCACTGTCCCAGTAAACCGCCATGGAGACCAGCAAATAGGGCTGACTTCCCCAAGACAGTCTTTGAGGCAGAAGCTGAGGAACTGAAATATCAACAGCAGCAGCTTCACATGGCTCTGTAATTTATCGTGACAGCCACACAAAAGAAAGCTCCTTAGTGATGCGAGTGAGAAGAAACCGTATGATTTTGCATGTATCAATAGGCAAAAAAGCATTTCACAAAGTCGTCTTGCACAGAGCTCATCGGCTCCTAAACCATCCAGGAGCATGGGCACACTGACCTCGTGGTGTCCTTTGGACCAAGCATGGGGATGCTCCACATCAACAGCACTTCAGTCACAGTCACTGTCTTCTCAAAAAGTCACCAGAATCAAGCAGTTTAACGGCACCCAAAGCATCACCACTCATCAGCTACAGCCAAAACTGGTGGCACTTCCCATGGGGACTCCTGGTCCCCACAGTTTTTTGCCAAGGTCTTCTATGATTACTGAATATTATAGTTTCTGTCATCCCTACGGTCGGTCATTGAAATGCTGTGAAGTGCCAGACCCAGTGATTGGTTTCCCCTGAGCAAGCAGAGCATTTCTCAGCAGATCGGTACAATTTTTGCCTTGAACAGTGGAAGAAATGAAATGAAAACTGGATTTTTTTCCCATGGGCTGTTCATTTTCCAGTGTATGAGGGTATTTTTTACAAGACAATGTGGCAATCTCTGATCCCATGCAGCACTTATGAAAACAAAATCAGATTTGAAAATAACAAAAGTAGGAGATGGGGGACTGTTTTTTGTGTCAATTTTGACTTCCGAGTCATTGAGTTAGGAGAAAGCTCTGCAGTAAAAGTACTAAATGGAAGGAAAGCCAACTGAAAATGAAGACAAGCTGCATGAAAGGGCATTTCATCAGGGCCCTTTCCCTCCACACACTCACCAGTAAGAGACATGAGAACCCATGGCACGGTGCTTATCAGACTATGGCAAAGAAGAACTAGGACCACACAAACTCATACTCTGCAGTTTGGCCTTTAAGTAAGTCACTGTATTTGAACGTAGTAATTTCTATTGAATCACTGTGATAAACTGTGATGATTAACTGCTGCTAACCTTGTGGTTTACTACAAAACTATTAATAAACTGTAAAACTCAGGCCGTATACAATCAGACTGCGACACACACCTGTGTGCTCATGCTGTACCTCTTAGAACACCAGTGGAGAACAGCAGGAGGCTTCCAGGGGAGCATTCCTTCTTTCTCCATTGGCCCTACAGAAGGACTAGGTTTCCTGCTGAAGTGCTAAACCAAACCCTGCTTAAGGGCAATGAAGAAAACCTTACTCTTCTTCTTTTCTTAGCTGCCAAAGTCCCTTAAACCAGAACTCTTCAAGATTTCAACCTTGGAACTAAAGTCAAGTGAGCAATATTATCTTTCATTCTGAAATTGTTTTGCTTTATAGAGGCAGAATCAGCTCAAAGTGGGACTTTACTCTGTTTGTTGTGTTCCCACGTTCTGCTCCTGGTTCCTTCCCCAGGTCTTGCTGCTGTCTCTTGATATGACACCTATTGCTCCTGGAAGTGTCAAGCTATTGGTGCTGGAAGTCACACCTCTTCCTCACTTTCAGTTTGTTTTCATGTCCCCCACATATTTGCTGACCCAAAGGCATGTGAAACTATTTCTGTCAAACACCCTCATTTTCCTTTCCTTGCCTGACCCCAGCACTGAAGTCTGTTTCTCGGTGCAGGACCTTTAGCAATGCTCTAACCTGGGAGTTATATTTGCAGTGAGCTGCGCTGTCACTTATCCTGGAGAAGTGCTGTTCATGAAATCCACTTTCCTCTTGTACTTCAGAACAAGTGCTTTCCATAAAGCAATGCGATGCACACAGTAATCCTGGAGATAGCAAACTGTCACCTGCTAACGGAAGGCAAAAACTCACCTTACAAACAGACCTCCACCACAAGAAAAGTAGCAGCAAGCCAGCACTTCAGATGTGCAAGGGAGCTCCAGCAATTGCATCAATAGGAAGGGGGGAAACTGCACCAAGAATGGACTAAGCACTTCATATCCACTACTGATTTTAGGAGATATATATATATATATATTTTTTTTTTTTATGAGAACTTTAGCAAAGGGATCACTGTTTTCCCTCTGGCAGAGGCACAGCTGAGCTGGGCCCTTTGTTTCCCCCCTGCTGCATGGTGGAGCTGCCTGAGTGGGCTGTGGCTGCAGTCGTGGGAGTGGGAAACGAGAGGGGTTCAGCTCTGCCGACTGCGCTCCTGCATCCCACCTCCCTCATCCTGCATCCCAAATACCACAGGCTGGCAAGAGGTGTGCGAATGAGAGACCAGGAGGAATAAAAGCATCATCCCGGAGTGGATTCTCCCTCTGGGCTCCTGACAAGGCTGGATTTCGTGGCTTCACAGCCCCATCTCCCACGTGTGCTGGTGAAGTGCTTCAGATCCCACAGCGCTCTCAGGTAAGGGATCAGCTCTCAGTGGGACCCCTCGGCACATTGGGTGGGAGCTGAGGTTTTAGGAAGCATGGGAAAAGCTGCCTGCTGCTTTCCTCCCTCCTGTATGGGGCATCTGAAGTGGGGAGTGGGCACAGCGAAGTTGGAGCACTGTATACTGTAGGATAAGTGTGGAAATGGTCCTCATTTGGGCTTATGCTGTGGGTCACAGTGCTCTTCTTCTTTTGACCCACACAACCTAAACATTTAAGGTGAAAGTAACAAGCAGCACAGCAGTTTGAGTGAACCTGCCCAAAATAAAAGAGAGGAGCAGACTTGCAGGGGCTGAGCTCCGCTGCTCACTGGGAGCAGCTCACGGGAGGAGAGCCAAAAGCCTGCTCGCCTTTCACTTTGTGTTCTATCTGTGGCTGAGTTTTCCCCTTTGCGTGTGACTTGCCAGCTCTCCAGCAAAGTGGGAGCAGGCACCGTTTGGGGGAACACCCGCGCTGCCTTTGCGTGCCGTGGGTCTGGGTGTTTGCACCGCGGTTTCCTGCAACTTTCATCCAGCATTTAAGCTCAGACAGTGCCGGTTCCCAACGTCAGCAAAGCCGTTCCCTACCTGCCTGCTACCTGCACCAAAATACTCATCCGCAGCACTCAGCAGCTTCTGCAGATGTGCTGAAGGGCTTGGCCAAGGGGCAGCATGCATTCATCCAGGAGAATTTCGTAGGGATTTGTCAGTCCTGCAGGAGTCACATCTGGGGTCTGAGGAATAGGTTGGCTCCCTGTCCTAGCAGTTATGTTGCACTATGCCCTTGTGTGAATGCTCTGTTCACAGTCATCACAGTTTTGCTCTATCTTACCTGCTAAAACTGCAAGCCCAGAGCTCTCTTTCGGTCATTTCTGGACTCCATCACTAGATGGGGACATGCTCACGTACACTGAGTCCTCTTTGGGTTTCTCTTCCCTTTTTTTTTTTTTTTTTAACTTTAGAGTAAAATAAGAGTTAATTTAGACAGAATACGTTTTACCCTCTGCTCATAGAAACGCAGCTTTCCCATCCATGAAATCATAGAATCATAAGGGTTGGAAGGGACCTCAAGAGATCATCGAGTCCAACCCCCCTGCCAAAGCAGTTTCCCTACACCAAGTCCACACACAGCTCTGCTCAGGACAGTTTGATGCCCAATGAATTTTTAATCCAGCATTAATTTTGTTAGCAAGGCTTCTGTAAGAATTACTGTCGCAAAAGTAATTCTAGTGATGGAGGCATCTGAAGGCTAATAGCATCGATCTCTTTGTGTAATTGGGAATGTTAGTGTCAGCAGCCAGTGGTATACTCAAAATTAATGTCTATTCGTATACATTTCTAAGAACAAACCTTCATCAAAAATACTGCTTTACAGGGAATTAAAAATATATATATATTGATTTGGGGTACCTTCCTCCATTCCTGCCTCCTCTACGTGCGCTGCTGTCCCCTTTGCTCCTTTGGCAAGTCCAAAATACAAAGTCCTTTGCTGGGAACTCAGCAGAGCTCTTACGTATTTCAGTACATAAGCCCTGAAAAATGGTTCTGCACACCAGGCATCATGATTATCAAGAGATAGCTACCTATAGCTACAGCAGCTGAGCAGAAACAACTGGCAGCAACGTAACTAGTAGTGGGCTGCCCTTGGTCTCATTCATCTTCACCCTAGCAGGATCCATGTCCTGTGTACTGAGACCACAGGAAGAATAGGAGCGATTTGGGATCTCTTTTTTCCAGTACTTTAGCCATCAACACACATGAACTTTTCTGATCAACATTTCTTCTGCACCTCAGAGCATCCCCAGGGTTTTTCTCCACTTACACGTACAGCTGGTGCTGTGGACCTGGGCCGTCCTGCAGACCTGGGGCATGTACTTGTGCATGTTAGAGCTCTCTGAACTCCCATGAACACTCCCATCGGCACTGGATTGGACTATTTTGCTGTCCAGTGCTGTTTTATGCCCAGCCTGAATACCTCACTGGTTGCTCATCCCTCACCCCACGTCATAAAATTTCTTCATTACAAAGACCTACTTTCTAATCCAGCTACTTTCTAATCAAAGGCATTTTGTTCTGGGCTCCCTGAGGTTCGTAGTTTCTATTCCAAGTTCCTCTTCAGAACACTCTCTGATCTCATAAGTATTTCCTTCCCCTTTTTCCCCCTTTTCTTCACTTCACTTTTGCACACGCAATAATATTTGCAGAGATCTGTATTGTGTAGCAAACTGTACCTTCTTCAGTGAGCTTTCGCACAAAATCAAATGCGCTTTGTCCTGCTCCAACTCTGACTAAAAGTGAGGGCTCTGGTGACCCCCCCACCACTTATCAGCATCTTTGGTAGATGTGTACATTTTCCATGGATATCCTCCATTTCTTCATAATGACCCGGATCTGGCACTGTACAAAATGTATGTGAGGAGGGTGGCAAATAGCAGTGGGCAAGGCAAGGAGCAATGGAGAAGCGGGTTTTATGTCACTGAAAACCAGACTCGAAGGAGTGTGAAGGCCAGAGAAGGAAAGCATCTCCCAGAGAGTTTGACTCTGAGTGCATCATGCTTTGACAGCTGCTGTCTGGATTTAGGTCTGACCTGGGGATTTTTGAGGCAGTGAAAGACTACTGAAGTGTGTGAATCACTCTGAGCCAAGATACTTAGGTAGCTGAAGACACTGCTTGTGATTTTTGTAACTGTATTCACTTCCATATCCCCACAGACAGCCCAGAACGTACTTCACAATGCCGGCCAGCCTGGAGAAAGCTTGTCACCGCTGCATATCCAAAATTGCCAGCAATGGTAAGGCAGCCCTGGGAGTAACCTCCCTCTGTGTTTAAACAGCCCCACAGCTAGTAGAGATAGGTCTAGAATGAAGTTAAGGTGGCACCAATTCACACATGAAGTTTCCTTTTCTTCCCTGCTTTCTTTTTCCTTCCCAGTTGACTTTAAGCGCTGATAGAGCACCCAATAGCAGTTGCAGCTCTTAAGTATCTTCCTCTACTGTTTTATGTGGATTAGAGTGGATCAAACAGAAGTTAAAAGCCAATATTTTAAAACTCCCGCTGACTGCATCTCCATTTCACTCTGTGTTGCCAGCAATTTTTGCTCACTTCTAAGCAACAGCAGTTTCTAATCCCACTCAGATGTACAGAGTAGAAAATTTCTTCATCCACTTAACCACTCAGCTTACTTGATACTTCATCCACATAACCAATTGCAGTTGTCAGCCCATGGCGATCACCTCAGGGTCTTTTACATGAATGCTTTTGGCTTCACTTGAGCAGCTCTCAGAGTTCAGAACAAACTTTAACTTGTGATTATGCCATGTTGCTCCTTGCTGCCTCGCAGTCCTTCAGATAAAACAGCAGCAGCGATGAATCCCGAGTGTATTTTAGCACAAGCAGTTCTGGAAGAGGAAAATTCATCCAGGCAGCTGGGGCTGCTCCTGGAGCTGGTGTTGGAGGAGCAGCATGGAAATGACCAGGGAGTGCACGGAGCAAAAAGGCAAATGAAGTGTGTTCTCTGATTTTTATTCCTACTAGTTAGGAGTAAAATGACACTGGGCCCTGCTGGTACCAGAGCTTTAAAGATGGCTGAAAAAGCAAAAGATCTTTCTGAGTGCTTTTTGAAAGAAAGGGATTAGTTCTGATCTTGTGCCTGCTCCCTTACCTCAGGAGCACCATCTTGGATACCCACAAAGTCACCCATGTGTAAAGCAACTCAGAAATACCACCCCAAGAAACCTATCGCCTTCAGTTTCTCTTTACATTTAAGTTCAGAATCAACTTGGCTTCAGCTATGGATCAGCTAGTGCATCCCAACCTGATTTTGTTTATTAAAATGCAAACCCCTCTGAAGTGCACTGGTGCTTCATTTCACGTTTTCTCATCACCCTGTGTACATTTCTCAAATTGCACTTCAGCACAGCCCACATTGTACCTACTGTTTCCTGATATTTAAATGACTCTGAAGAGTCACCCAACTTGTGCAGCATCGTTTACATTATTTTCATTCTTCGTACAGCAGTTCCAGTTCAGAACGTTAGGGTGATGTTAAACAACGGACCACAAAATAAAAGGCTAATTCACTACACTAAGTCTTTTGCAAAGCAAATCAGTGGCTCTTTATGTAATGCCTAGACTGTATTTAAAAAGTGCATCTGGAAATTAATCACAAGGGGCCAAATTCAGCACTGAAGTCAAGACACAGCTGTAATATAGTAGCTAGAGACATGGCATAAAATTCAGGCAAGCTGTTCTGCAATATTGCCTAACTTCCAAAGTGCCTATAATCTTTATGTATACATCCTCACCATTGGATTGAATGTTCCCAGGTTACTGGCACCTCCTTCTAAATTGTTGCTGAGGAGAGCAGCGTTGCTGGTGTCAGTGCTGCAACCAGTAACTTAAATTGTAGATGTTGTGATGCTGGTATAGCTTACTTGGGTTTGCAGCTATTGGTTATCTGATTTCAACACGAGGTCTGGGTTAGTGATGGTTAACGATGGGTGCTGGCTTCTTCATTCCTATTTCAGTTCCTCTTTGATGCTGATTTCAAGTCATGGAATCATAGAACCATAAAATATCAGAAGTTGGAAGGGACCCACAAAGGTAATTGAATCCACCTCCTGGCTCCACACAGGACCACCCAAAATTCAAACCGTGTGCTTGAGAGCACTGCCCAGATGCTCCTTGAACTCCAGCAGTTTGGGCCCATGCCCTCTGCTCTGTGCAGCCTGTTCCATGCCCACCGCCCTGTGGTGCAGCCCCTGTCCCTGACCCCCAGCTGCCCCTCCCCTGGCACAGCTCCATGCCGTTCCCTCGGGCCCTGTCGCTGTCACACAGAGCAGAGCTCAGCGCTGCCCTTCTGCTCCCTGTGAGAGCTGCAGCCGCCATCAGGCCTCCCTTCAGCTCCTCTGCTCTGTGCTGAGCAAACCAAGGGACCTCAGCTACTCGGATGCTTCACCATCTTTAGCCCTTCTTTGGCCACTCCTTACATCCTTCTTATATTCTGGTGCCCAAAGCTGCACACAGTGCTCCAGATGAGGATGCACCAGCACGGAGTTACCTCAGAGGCTACCATGTGCATCTGCATCCCAGCTCTCAGGCCAGGTGACACACATTTGCTGACGTTCACGCTGCTGCGAGTCTGCCCCTTTCAAAGCAGAGTCCTGTGAGGTGTGAGAAAAGGAGTACTGTGAATTCACACCCAGACCTTTGCTCCTCAGCTTGCACATGAAGATAAACCCCGGGGTGAATGCAAGATTTGGAAAAAATATTCTCCTTTTTTTTTTTTTTTAATCAAAAACTTGGCAGGCCATAGAACAGTATTCGGGATGCCTAAAGTATCAACACCTCATTTATTACTATGTACATATTGTCATAGAGCATGTCATATGGTCTCCTGAGTAGGTTGCGCTACTACCATGCTAGCATGCCATTCACGAAGTGGGTAGATTAAGATTTATACTCCTAAATCACTTCAGATCAGAAGAGAGACCATTCCACACAGCCATGGTGTCGGTGGTGACTTCAGGCTCATTTACTTCTGCGCAGAGGAAGAGCGTGGGGAGCTCTGGCAGGAGGCGGAAAACTCAGCTAAACCGTGGGTTTACGGCACTGAAATGTCCTGCTGGGCAGGAGGCAGTCTGCAACACCCTGCTGATTTTCCTGCCCACAGATTTCAAGGAATGTGCAAGACGGAAAGCTGTTCTCTCTCCTCTTTCTCTGCCGTGACTGCACATTAGGGTCGCTCACTGTTGCCTCCCGAAGCAGGGCCTTGCTCATGCGGAACAGAAAACGGCTGCCCCAGCAGTGGCTCTGCTGCCTGATGCCCTCACTGCAGCTCCTCAGAGCAGGTGCTCTTCTGATGTTCCCCTGAGCCATGCATGGGCTCATTGACCTCACTCGTCTGGTTTTAGAGACTGCCAGTCTTTTCTTGCCTCTTTTCCTAGGACTAGGTCCTGGGGCTCCTCTGACCAGCTGGTGTGATGATACAGCTGACTTAAAGCTATCGCTAGCTGCATGTGTGAAACTGCACGGACAGCAGCTCCCTCTGCAGAACTGCCTTGCTACCTTGCGGCAAATAGCACTTTATTGAGCAATTTGTCTTCAGACCAGGCTGGGGCAGCACTGCCCAGGCAAATGCAGGCAGAGCGTGTGTCCTGTCGGAGGAGAAGGGCTCTGAATCCCCCCGGAACGCATGGGGGAAAAAGGTCTTTAGCTCTGCCAGTTGTGTAGGTAATTGTTGAGAGTCTCACTTTGTTGAACGCAGCGCTGGAAGCCTTCCCAGACAAAGCATCTGCCCCTCCAATTCCAGACCTAAGAGGCTGAGGCTGAATGGGAAGATAATGAGTAAATACATTTCCAGCGACTGCTGTGGGAGGAGAATTAATGGGCCATTATCTTTTAATCTTGTGCTGCAAGTTGTCCTACTTCCCATTTCACTCCTCCTCCAAAAAAAAAAAAAAAAAAAAAAAAGCTTTAAGGTAGAGGCTAGACATATACGAGACACCTGTGTGCCAGATGCATACCCCACATAAACATGGGCCTTGCTGAGCCTCTCTGGGCTCATAAGAGCATCCCTCCCCACCCATCCATGCACTGCCTGCTGCAGGAATGACATGGTGCCACCTCCGACTTGTTCCTGCAGAAGCAGGAGATGGTGATACCTCCAGCAGATTGGTGACCCTGCTCTGAGCGCTGCTGACAGCACTGTGATGACAGGACGTAGGGCAACACTGGGCAGTTGATGCAACTCCTGCCCACCTCAGCTGCATTCATTTGGATGCTGGGTTTATGTGCTGAGATGGGCATTGCTTGCTGGTGATGTGCATGAGCGTATTTGGAGTTTAACTCAACAACACTGCTCTGGCCTATGAAAATAACAGACCAGATCACATAACAGCATCAGTACCTAGCATGAAATGGGACACTTGGTGAAAAGGGAGGCTCTGGGGTGTCAGTGTTTGAAAGAGCTTAGTGAAGTGTGGGATATCAGGCAGAGGAAGAGTTTCTGGTCTGCGCAGAATTCAAGAGACGGAGAGTCAGAGCAGGAATGTGTGTGTGAGAGACCAACCTACTGTGAGGGGAGGAGGGGTAGCACAAAGGAACAGAAGTGCTTTCTTCAGCTCAAAATGTCTTCAGTCTCCACCAATTCATAGAGATAATAAACATGCTGCTTCTGAGAAAGAAAGACATCTCTCAGGCACAGAAGTATGAGCTCCAAGCTCCCTGTTAAGGAAACACAAGCAGTGTGGGGGGGGGGGGGCGGGGGAGGGGGGCTCCCATGAAAAGTGACTGCAAGGCAGAAAATCTGGATTTTGATGATACCATTATGTGCCCTGACTCCGTTTCTAGAAAATGGAGGCAGTGCTGTTTCCCCATTCCTACAAGCACCCTGCTGGTGATGCTTTGGCAGCACTGTGCATCCATCCTGTATGGCACTGCATGGCATTATGGCAGAGGCAGTGGGTCCAATCCTACGTGGCACAAAGGGAGCATATGATTTGGCAGAGGCTGCAGTGCTGGGGAATGAGTTCTGATTTTTTTTCATAGCTACCAAGGAGGCACCTTTCCCTTCCGCAACTTATGCCTACTTCCTCAGTCAATGCCTACCGCACGTTTGCTTCCTTGGGCACCTACTTGCAGATCAAGAAGTGCTCTGCAGGGATGCTCACTGCAGAATTTCCTCATTATGCTTCCCCCTCATTTTCTGGAGTAGCATCTCACTTTAATATTGCAGAGTGCCCGTGGCGAGGCACAGAGGTGACAGCCCTTGTAGAAGACAGGCTGCTCGCATTGCTATTGAGTCTATTATTTCTGGTTTTCTGCAAAGGTAAGCACTCATCCTCAGCAGCATCAGACTGTGCTGGAAAAGTACTGGGGTTCAGAAACAACAGCAACTCTCTGAGGGGTGATTGAGCACCTCAGACCCTCTCATCCAAGGGAAGAGCTAACGCACACCCCTCAAACATCTCTCTGTGGAGCAGGAGCTGATCATTCCCAGCGAAAAGATGCTCCGTGCCTTTGTGTCCATGTGCTGAGCTGGGTCAGGGAGCCAGACTAGCCCCAGACTCTTCATTCTGCAATAAAGATTGCTTATTTATCTATCAGGGAAAAACGAGTGTAATGGCATTACAACTGCTATTTGCTTTGCAAACAGACACAGCTCATCAGTTGCCATGGATTAGCTCATACGAGCTGCTCGTTATCACACAGTAACCTGGTGGTGTCTGAAGCTGGTGCAGGCTAAGGAAGCCCCTGCAATCAGGCATTTAAAAGTAGTAGCAGCAAAAGTAATTTGTGCCTCTCATTGTTTCATTACTGATGTAGGAGCTAAAATGTATGAATTAAAAAATGGAGGCTTGAGCTCCAGAAGAGCAACAGGCCATTTCCTGCTCTCATCATCTCAGATGCCACACAATAAATGCATCATTCCTCCAATAACACTGTCTTTATTTTCTCTTTTTATTTATTTTTTCTCCCATTCACAGCATGCTTTATATTTGGGCTCCTTGCTTTCCTTGCCTTACCATTGTCCATGACTTTTACAGGTAAGTTGACTTCTGAAGCACGTTTGTAATTTGTATTTCCTGACACTGTGTGGCAGGTTTATGCATCTTGTAGGAGAAAGGAGTTGGAAACCTTGAAATTTTCAATCATTAAACTTGTGCACTGGTAATTGAGCTTCAGACACAGCCCACACCATATGGAGGGGAGCAAGCAATTCTTGAATTCAGACACTACTTGTCTTAAATACATCACCTGTGTGGTTCACTCTAGCATGGAGAGTGAGTCAGGACATTTTACTGATACATGTTTTTAATCTAACAGGGTCTGGGTTCCTCTGCATCTGACTGTAACTCTGAATTTTCTGGCAGCGCACTGCGTATTTGGAGGGCTTCTGAACGCTTCCCATTGTTGGGCTGATGCAGATGACCTCTAGAGGTCCCTTCCAATCTAAACCACTATGTGACTTCTTTTTACCATGAAGTGGCTGATATGTTCTGTGTCTTGGACCTATTTTAATTCACTTTTTTATTGGTGTGTTTGCTTCAGCTCAATTGCTGCTTAGGCTACCAGCAACTGGCAGAGGTCTGTGGGTGTTTCAGCTCTGTCTGTGGGAGGAAGCTCAGCATCCGACACATGAGAAGATTTCATTAATCAGGCTTCCTCTGTATTAACTGCACTGCAAAAACCCTAGAAGCATAGGGCTGGAAGGGAAGACAAGATTGTCTAGTCTGCTATTTCTCTACGTTTTTGAAAGCATGACCTGTTTTTTGGCTCATCTGTCTTTTTATAACCACCCGAAGGCTAGCTTTGCAAGTAGAATTAAGGATCATATGTTTAAGAAAGGAAGGGAAAATATTTTGAGCCGTAGAATTTTATACATTTTCAAACTGTGTAAGGCTCTTTTCTTCCCTAAGGATCAGTTTTCTCTTATCATTAATAGAGATTTTTTTTTTAAAGTACATCTTCTAGCACATTTTCCAACACTTCATTGCTTCCTTTGGGCCCTCCACAACACCCACAGGGGCTGTGACCCCAACTGGAGGCAGACGGGCAGAGGTACCAACCTGCCTCTCCTTTCAGACCAGCTCCCCTGTTAGATCTGACTCAAGGAAATTCCACAGCTTCCCAAGGAGACTGTTTCAGCATCTTATTGCTCTCTCAGACGAAATAATTTTCCCCACATCCAACCTAAATCTTCCCTATGGCAAATGAAATAGATTGCAGCCAGTCCTATACGCAAGGATGCATTGGTGGCTGTCCTGCCCAAGAGAAGCTTTGAAATATTTGAAGGATCCTATTATAATTCCACTCCGTCTTTCTTTTTTCCAGAGATCCCAGAACTCCAGTTCTTTCAACCTGACATATCAAATCACTTTTTCTGTAGCTTTCTTATGCTTTTGCCTCTCTCTTTTGGCCTCTGGTCGGCATAGCTTATATTTTCCTCCTCAAAAATAAATAAAAAAGTAAATAAATAAATGACAGAATGCAAGACTCAGCTGAGACTTGAGGAATGGGCAGCACAGAATAATTAGCTCCTCTGTTTAACACGCAGTATTCTTGTAAACACACCTCTGAATGAAAGATGCTCTCTGTACCAATACTCTGGCTCTCATTTAGTTTATGGTGCATTCCAAGCCCAGATGGTTTCTGGCAGCGCTTCTCCCTGTCAGACATTTCTTGTTGTTTTATTTACACTTAAGTTTTCTCTTCTAGATGTAGTGCTCAGCTTCATCAGATGCCATCTCTTACATTTTGGATGTCTTCTTCCAGAGCATCCAACTACTAATAAGTCTTGCCCTCAAGAGCCCTAACAATCATTCCAGCTTGGTGTCCTTGAGAAGCTGTTTACTTTCTGACTTATAATTAAAGAATGGTGGTGCTAATGAGCTCTAAATGCAGGCACTGTAGTCGGGATAAATTGCACTTAGATCTGGACTGTACACAGCTGTAGCCAAGCTCAGTATTGTGTTTTTCCCTTGCAGTCAGTTAAGAGGCAGTGAAATTCCCATGATCACCTTTAGATGTCTGCAATAGGATGAGATTACTTCTGAGGGACTCTGCACAACCAACCCAACTGTAGGCATCTACATTTGGCCAGAAATATGAAAAATTGAGTTTAGCTGAAGGCCAGTCCTGCTTCCTTTATCTGTGGTCTTCTGAGTACCAGAGATGACTGTGAGAGGTCTCTGATTAGGGAGTCCTAATTAGGAATTAGGGAGTTCTAATTAAGGATTAAAGAGCAATTAGGAACTTGAGAGATGGCCTCAACTGTTACATCTCAACACTTAGGATCTTATGCTTATCCATGACTTAAAATTGCTATTCATCCCATAAGAGGATTTTGGCTTTAGCTTTTCCCCGAGGCTGAATCTGCCTGAGCTGTGGAATAAGGGTGGGAAGGTATAAATTCAAGTGTGGTATAGCTTGTGTGCATGTTGACAGCCAGCCTTCTGGAAATGGGTCCATGCTGCAATTTGACTGCTTTTAAACACCATTTCTTAGGAATATTTAATAACATCTTTAAGATCAGTGAGAAATGGAAAGTGTACGGTAAGATAATAGCCTGGAGTTGTGTTCATCTCCTCCACCAGAGACAGGTGCCCCTCTTTTTCCACAGCTCTCCAAAATCAAGAGTTAATGTCATTGTAATACTGCAGTCAGACAATATTGGTATTCTGCAGCTACATATCTTCAAAAGTATTTTTAGAAAAATTATATGCCAAGGAAAACACAGATATTTATTACCCAAGCAAAAGCCTCTTATTTTTTGATAACAATCTGTTTTCATGATCTCAGAGATCACGCTGGTGTGCCTCCGGTCATTTTGACTCTCGCTTTCTTCAGAGGGAAACTGTGAGATATTTTCAGGTGTTAACAAGCAAATTATAACAGTATTAGTTAAAACACGGAGGTGAATAACTGGTAGCCCTGATAACAATTACACACTAACAGAATATATTTTAAAATCTTGGTAGTTCTGTAAATCACAGTACAGATTAAAAGGAGCCAGCACATTTTCCAAGCTCCAGATTTGTGACATCATCTGAACGGTGGATTTTTCAGTACATTTCTGACTCTAGCTAGAAGAGATTGTATATTTTTCACTAAAAATACTCAAAAAATAAATACAGTAATGGAAGGACCTCTTAGAATCCTTTAGGGGATTTCTTTTTCAGTTTCCCAGACAGCGAAGGATCGCTCCCAATAACTCATTCCTGTACGCTGTCCAGACTACCCCTGCATGCAGTGTTCCCCAAGGGCAGCTAAATCACATCTGAAAGCTGATGACATAATTGTCTGAGTTTTCCCCTATTCAAATTTAACAAAGTACTGCTCCTCGTGGTCATACCTACACTAGATTAAGTAATTCCCTAACTCTCAAGTGTTCCCATTAGCAATCTGAAGACTGCTCTGACACTCTGTGCTGTTTTGCAGGTCTCGTTCTTTAATGGTTTTAACATAATCCTTCCTTGTATTTTGTTCCTCCAGCCACTCGCCATTTCTGTGTCTTCTGATTTACAAATATGCTTTCTGACAAAATGATGCTCAAAGTATTTACTTCGGGATAAATTCATTGCAAAACCCAGATCCTAGGGAAAAGCCCTCAGCCCACAGTCTGCCAGCAAGCTGGACTATGTGACGTGATGGAGGCTGCAGCCATCTTCTAGGAACAACTAAAAATGTCCCGGCATGTTGCATGCTCTGCCTCTGCTGGGGAGAGGGCAGGGAGCAGGCAGCAGACATCTGATGCATCTTACTTTAGAGTCACAGAATCATTCTGGTTGGAAAAGACCTTCAAGAGCATCAGGTCCAGCCATCAGCCCAACCTACTGAGCACCATCAGTAAGCCACGTGCCTTGCTGCCACAAAGCAGTCCTCCTTTGCTATAAGTTGCATTTCAGCCATCTTCAGCTGCCTGAGAAGAGCTGAGTAGTTATAACAAGGCTAATGCTGTGTGCCAGAGCAGGTTGCTGGGAGCACTGGATTCACAGCAGACCTTGGATTTCTCATGGTCCATCTACCCCGTTACCAAGAGCCAAAGTGGAACAAGGCTGGTGCTCATGGAAAGGAAGCACTGATACTCTCCTGCTGGTCTTGGTGTTCCCATTTAAACCACACATGCTACGTGTGAATTGATCACCGTGTTAGACATATGCCTCAATTTCATTGTAGCAAATGTCAGTGTTTATCTGCCAACAGTAGGTCCATATTTCCTATTCACCCACAGTACTATATTTTTAAAGTTATAACTGTTCTAATTCCTTTCATCTCTTTTGCTGTCATATCTGCCTGGAACATTCTCCCCAAAACTACAGTGCAATACTGCCTGTCATTCAAATTGTTCCCAAGTCTGACTGCTGTCATGTTACATATATGAAAGGATTCCATAACAGATTGGTCTGGGAAACACAATCTTAGCTCCATGAGAAAAAAGAAAAGGCATGTATTCTTTACTTTTTTTTCCTCCTCAAATCAAAATCTCAGTAGTACATTGGAAGCAGCAATTGCCTGGGTTCCTAAACTGAAATATATTCCCTATGATCCCTGGCCAGCTGCTTTTGAAGCAGGCTATTATACGGCCAAGGACTCTAGAAACACTGTCAGCTGCTTTATGGAAATGACAGAATTCTCAATGATTTCCCTGCTGCCTACCTTTTTAAAGCTGGGAGTCTGAATAGGTTTCAGTTTTAGTGGAAAAATGGACAAAAAATTACAGCCTTAGGAACAGCAGACAGAAAGGAAGAGAGTCCAAGTCCATCCAAGTCCAGCCTCTTTCAATTACAACAGGCTTAGTAATAAATATTTACTCTAGAATAATCCACATGCCACTCCATAGCAGGTCACTGTGTATTGTGACTGATGTAAGACCTACAGCAAAGCAGCCACAAACCAGGATATCCATATTAGGCTATGCAAGAGGTATAGGAGAGGTTTAGCGCAGCAGCAATGTTCTAGACCAGCAATAGCAGTGAGCTTGGTGGGCAAACTGAAAAACTGGAGAGGACCACAGCTACAGAAGGCAAAAAAACTCTCACCAACCAACAAAAAAACCCACCCACTGTCTCCCAAACCACTGATATCTCTTTCCTGACACCAAACTGCCTTTTTTGTGTAGTTCTGAACATGCAAACAAGATGTTCCACCTGAGAGATATTTAGCACTAAGGCCATCACACTGCTTTAAGTATCCTGCATCTAGATGACAACCAGTTGTTGAGAGAAAAGCAAGAAAAAAGAAAATTAAATCCTAGAGTATGAGTTTCACAGCAAGAAAACAGAAGATCCTTTCTGCAGAAGTCTTGAAATATGGGATCAATGACAATAAAATTATAGGGTAACGAGCAATTTAAAATTCTTTAAAGATGCCAGTGAGTAGGAGAGTTGAGCAATGATTCAGCTCAGCTAACTTTAGGTGCTTACAGCTGGCTGTCTAGATTCCTTGTATAGTTGTAAAGAGGCACTTTCAGGGCACAATTCATCTGACCTATTTTAAATGCCTATCTTAGGATAAGATGAATTTTAGAAGGATCTATTTCTCCCTATTGACTATAAAGAGAGTCTAGGAACCTAGTTCAGATATAGACACCTGCATTGCAGACATCTATATTTGGACAGATGAGTCTCACTGCCTCAGACCTATATCATAAGCTTCAACGTCTAATGCCAGCACCAGCCTTGTACCACCATACATTCCCTTCCCTAAAACTTACTCAGATTTCTCATTGTAGCAGTAGATTTGAGGGTTGCCAGGATCCCTAGCTCCATAACAACCAGTTCTTTTCATCCTCCAGCAACCAAACAGCCTAGAAATTTGAGTATCCCTTGTTCCCTATTAGCTGCCTGGGAAACTAAAATGGAGCTCCCACAAGCACTGCTGCCCAAGCTTCAAGGTGTCTGACTCAGAAACACGCTACAAACATGGGGCTAATCAGCAGGAGAGGCCTGGGAGTAGGTTGTCAGATTCTTGTTTTTTTTAATGGTACTAATTTTCAATGATTTTCCTACTTCTGATGAAAACTTCCTGCCCAGCTCAGTCAACTGTTCATTTAACAGATGTTAAACTGGAAGCCAGCGTTGTTACATTTGCTCTCCTCTTGCCCTTTGCTTGTTCACAGACCTCACTGCAGTAGTGGGAGATGCAAACCCCATTTAACTCAGCCCTCAATTCAACAGATGCTGGGTACACATCTTGGGTCTAAGAAGTGTACTTCTCTTGCAGATTTTAGTTTCCACTGTACAGCTTGTTGCACTGTTTGATCACTCGAGATAACAAACATTATTCATTTTTGCTGTTCAGGAATGAAGTTTTTGGAAGATTGCCCAGTTCAGCCACTAATTCCATTGTATCTGTTGGTGGGTGGTGTGATTGGCAGCTTAAAGGTAATGTGCATTCTATGTGTGAAAAATATTTTGTATGACTAGACTTTGACTTTCTAGTTAAGAGAAAATGATGGCACCAGACAGCTATGTGCATGCAGTATGGGAGACAGCTATCTGGACTGAACTGTGCATGGTCCAGCACTTAAGGCACCCATCAGCCAAATGAGATGCTAATGAGTTTCCTTCAGGGTTGTCACACACACTGTGGTATCACTTTATCTTACAGTATACGTGCTATCGATCCTACTTACAGAAAAGACTACATAACATGGCTGGTTATAGGAAATGAGGTCCAGTTTCCTCAAGCCTTGTTCATTTTCACAGATGTTTGCTCATAGTGCTTCACAGGTTCAATTTACTCACACTTTAACATGGCTAGAAGCAATGACCACACAGTAGTATAGCTTTCAACCCTATGTGTATCCTTGCAGCAGGGCCTATTAATCTAGGCACAGCATTTTCTAACCACAGACACCTCTTTAGTGGACTGTGCTTGTGTTTATCTCCACTGAGCCAGCAGAGGATGGCAAGTCGAGACTCCACATACTTACGTCACACCCTGGGCACTATGAAGCTGTAGCTCTGTGATGACTCAGGCCTCACTCCAACACGTCCCTTAGAAATTGCTTCCAGGTCATAGAATCACAGAATCACAGACTTACTCAGGTTGGAAAAAACCTTCAAGGACATCAAGTCCAACAGCAACCAAACCATACTACCCTAACAACCCACTGCTAAATCATGTCCCTGAGCATCACATCCGAATGGGTTTTAAACACATTCAGGGATGGTGACTCAACCACCTCCCTGGGGAGCTTAACAGCCCTTTCTGTAAAGCAGTTTTTCCTTATATCCAGCCTGAAATTCCACTGGCATAGCTTGAGGTCATTTCCCCTTGTCCTGTCACTAGAGAGAAGAGGCCAACCCTGCTCTCACTGCAGTCACCTTTCAGGTATTTGAAGAGAGCAATAAGGTCTTCCCTCAGCCTCCTCTTCCCCAGACTAAACAGCCCCAGCTCCATCCATCGCTCCTTGTAGAGCATACTCTCCAAGCCCTTCACCAGCCTTGCTGCCCTTCTTTGGACCTGCTCCAGCACCTCAGTGTCCTTTCTGTATTGAGGCGCCCAAAACTGAACACAGTACTTGAGGTGGGGCCTCACCAGTGCCAAGTATAGGGGGAGGATGACTTTCATCACACCATTCCTGATACAGCCCAGGATGTCATTGGCCATCTGGCCACCTGGGCACACTGCTGAGTCATGTTCAGCCACCTGTCCATCAGCACACCACAGTCCCTTTCAGTCAGGGAGCTTTCCAGCCACTCCTCCCCAGGCCTGTAGGGTTGCCTGGGGTTGTTGTGACCACAATGCAGGGCTTGACATTTGGCCCTATTGGAACTCATACAATTTACCTTGGCTAGAACCATGTTTCCCTCTGTATTCAACAAGGGATGGAGATTCTCCCTAGCCTCCCTCTTATTGTTGATGTATTTATAGAAATATTTATTATTGTCTTTCACCTTAGTGGCCAAGTTCAGTTCTAGCTGGGTTTGGCCTTTCTAATTTTCTTCCTGCACAGCTTCACTTCATATTTATAATCCTCATACTTAGCTTGCCCCCTCTTCCAAAGACCATAGACTTTCCTTTTGTGCCTCAGTTCCTGTCGAAGGTCTCTGTTCAGCCAGATCAGTCTCCTTCCCCATTGGCTTGTTGTCTGTGACTTGGGGATGGTCAGCTCCTGCATCCTCAGAATAATTTCCTTAAAGTGTTCCCAGAATTCCTGGGCTCCCATGCTCCCCAGAACTACCTCCCAAGTGATTCTCTCAACCGTGGGCCAAAAGAGACCAAAGTCTGCCCTCCGTAAGTCCAAGGTTGTAGTTCTGTCGACTCCCTTCTATGCCTCAACAAGGATTGAAAAATCTATAATGTCATGATTGCTTTGCCCCAGATGGCCTCCAACCTTAACATCCTTCACAAGACCTTCTCTGCTAACAAACAACAGGTTCATGATTTAGCTTCCCCTTGTTGGGTCCTTCACCAACTGAGTCAGGAAGTTCTCTTACACACACTCTAGGAACCTTCGGGACTGTTCCCCCTTTCTGCTGTGTTATAATTGTACCATATGTCTGGGAAGTTGAAGTCCCCCACGAGAACAAGAGGTAGAGACCGCAAGACCTTGCCCAACTGTCTATAAATATATCCACCTCTTCATCTTTTTCTTTGCCAGAATTGAAAGAACATGGAAAGTATTTCTCTATAGGTCTCTATGTTCCCTGACTCCTTCACAGTGGTAAACGAACTGCAGTACAACACTAGGAAATCAGTCATCCCTTGGAGGATCTTTGGGCAGTAAATAAGTAAATGGAGAAACAAGAAAGTACTCAATCTTTCTATGTGAATGCTATGAGTTCTCCAGGCAAATGTTTAGACATTTGTTCACACCTCTGGACTTATCTGTATATTCAAAGGCAATTTAACAATGCTTTAGAAAAGATCAGAATTGAAAGGAACTTTTCAGGCTAATGAATGGAAGCATTCATCAAAAATGCTGACTATTTCTTAGCTGTTGCTCATTTGAAGTCACTTTTTATCACCCAGAGTAAGTGGGTCCGTTAATATTTCTGCTGACATCAAATAATGGACTGAATTTGGTTTCAGCTGATGCAGGAAAGTGTTTTGTTTTGCTTTTTGCTGGCTGGCAAAGTATCTGTTCAGAATTTGATTTGGCTAACTTTTGTCATCTCATAGTGCTTGATCTCTAGCTAAACGCTACTACCTTGGTTCTACCCAGATACACTCATGGGACTGCACTGACTGCTGCTGGCTTACAGGAGTTGTGCTGCAGCAGTACACTTAGCTTAGAGATACTCTAAGAAAGGGTACGGGATGAATACAGGATGAGGTCTTGAAAGAAGACTGTCCTGTGATGGACGTAATTTAATGAGTAGTCATTCTGGCTACATGGATATTATCTATTCGGTTTCTTCAGCATCTACAGTCTTTTAAAGGTTGCCATTTTACAGTGCCCGTCGAGTTCTGCTGAATTCATGCCTTTCTGCTCCATAAACGTATATTCTGTAGTTGTTATAAATATGAGTGACTGCCAGGACTTTCTTCAACTATAGATTGGCAAAGTGATGTACAGAAGAATACACTGTCTATGGACTGGTTAGACGGTATAGATGAGATTTATAAATCCAAGTGGGAGATTTTTCTGTCTTCCTCTGAATCAACACTCATCTATCAGTTAACCCCATTGCCATCGCTGAGAACGATGAGGCTTCAGCACAGGCACCTGCTATGTGCTGAGATCATCTCAAAGCTAGTGAGCTTCATGGAGCTTAAAGTCAACCAATAGGCCCTCATATAGAACCCTAAGTCCCACTGAGCAGGTAGGTTTACCTCTCCCATGAGAGCTCCTCCATGAGCCTGCCTAAAATAAACAGTCACTTGAGAAGAACACAGTCTACTGGTTTGAAGGAGATAACCAGTTCCAAGTTAGCTGTGATGTGTGACATCCAGTGGAAGCAGCATTTTTTTGTCCCGTGTTTGTGCTGGACCTTAATCTCTGTTTCTCACAAACCTGTGCCAATATCTGGGCTAGGAAAACAGCTGGCACAATTGAGCAGCTTTACAAGGAAGAGAATCCTGTTCTCAGTTGATTCACCTATATGGTAATGGAAAACAATGAGGGGAGACAAACCCTTCCACTACTAGGCAGGAACTACACTCCTCAGCTCATTTAACAGTTACTATAATTTGTTCTTAAAAATCTCCAGTGTGGGAACTGCTGCCATTTGCCTACATAATATGTTCTCATGCTTTTCTGTCTTGCCATTGGCAAATTATTTTTCCAGTGTCTGGCCTAAAAATCTCACCAGGGATCTGTCTCACTTTTGTCTCCTTAGATTTCTCCTACCTCATTTTCCCGCACTTAATTTTAGTTTGGTCCAAAGGCTGCCAGTCATTAGGAGATGTTCAGACTTTCCACAACCGATTTATTCATTCCCTTTCCTCCTCCAATGTTTCCAGGTGTCTCTGCTGCTGTACGACTCAACCAGGATGAGGCAACTGCTTTCCAAGTCTGTTGTGATTGATGACGATGATGACGATGAATATCCTTGGAGGCAGAATGCTCACAAGTACTACATCCATCTAATCCTCAGCCTCTTCCTCTTCCTCTGGTTCATTCTTGGGAACTACTGGGTTTTTTCAGTGTACCTGCCAAATTTCATCCCACCTTTCCACCAGCCTCAGGATTACTGTGACAAAACCCTGTACATTTTTGCTGTTGGTGTTCTTATTATTAGCCATACAGTTCTCTTCCTCCTTATCTTTTGTAGCTGTTGCGTATATTATTTTTCCAGGCAAAGATACTCATCAGAGGAAGAGTAAATGCTACGTAAATAAAGCTCCAGATGTTTAGGAAAGGGTGTGCGATGAAAAGGCAATAATTCACCCTAATGTATATCTTTGCTGTACTATATATACGTATGTTAGCAGTCAACTGCAAGAGGAAATTGTAAATCACATTCCTGTGCCATTTGGAAATAGCTGAGCTAGAGCATACTCAATGTAAAACTGCTGCTACAGATGCTGGGGTGCAATCTTGATAACTTCTATATCCCTTTTTTAACTCTTGGATTTTTTATTTGGAGTGTCAAATTCTTTAGTAAGCTCTTGCATATGATAAACTCCTCTAAAACCAGGTTCCTTAGTTATTTCAGCATAGTACATATTTGCCTGTAAAAGTAGCCACGTTATCCTCTTTACTGGGATCTGAACGCCCCTATAGCCTTTGATGTATGTTACTGTCCCTGCATTAAAGATGCGGGAGCTGAAGCAACAGAAGATAAAGGTCTGCATTCAGACCTCTCTGCTTGGCACGTGGACTTTGACAGTGACTTAAACGCTCATCAGAAAGCTACACAGGCCACTGTTAGACCAGCCAGTTAAGCAGCTGGGATAGCAGTCCGAGCATGTCTAAAAGGCAGCCTGAATATGCCTCAAAGATCTCTCCTGAACTTGGGATAGAAAGCATCTGTATCTATCTTTGGTGCTAGAACAGTCTCCATATGTCCATGTGTATCCAGTACATCCAAACTGAGCTGAGGCCACCAGGAGATGAGCTACCGAGAGACAGATCAGCACTTAATCTCAACAATTCCCAGCCTGGGGAGACTCCTTTCTCCACTTTTTGTATAACATTAATTTGTCAGTATCACACCAAGATGATTGTCTAACCATGGTGACTCAGTTCACATCAAAATCGATGAGGTTATGCTGGTATTTTAAATATAGAACATGGGAATAAGACATGAGCAGGAATGTGAGGATTTCAGGTGGATGTGCATACTACAGTGGATCTCTGGTTGTGGTGTGAGTGTACACTTGATTTGTTCACTGCGGCACTGTACTTACAGAAATCTATACTAAATGGACAGATGTAATGAATACAGCTTTTAAGCCAACAGCAGTGTCAGCTTTAAAAGCACCAGCGTGCACAGAGACAATTGTTTTGTGACATGTAATGGAATGAGCCTGTACATGGTCCTGGGAGACTGATTTTTATGTGCTGATGAATGCAGTATAAAAATGGTCGTTCTGCTTTTTCTTTTGTGCAGATCTGTTATTACAGCCAAAGTGGAAGGGCTCTCCTCTACACAAGCATGAGGATAGCCCCAGGCATAGGAAGCAGATGTGGGCTTAGGGCATCTTTTCTGTTAAAAACCTGTGTTTTAAGAAGCTTGTGTTTTAGAGAAACCTATCAGAGTTATAAGGCACCTGTGGAAAGACAAGACGTGTTCAACAACAACAACCACAGCTGAACAGGCTTTGCTCAACTGCTCATCCTGGGTCTGAGCCTGAACAATACAATTATCTGTGGGAGTCGCCTGTGAACATACAGAGCCATTGCTTAGAGTTAGGGTGCATTTGGTCCAGATAGCTTTTAATTCAGGCCTCAGCTTTAAGAATTATTTATTTTCAGACACCTGACCTTCACAAGAAGGTGGGATAAAGGGCAGAAGAGGGAAACATCAGTGCAGCACTCCCCAGCACCACAGCAGTTACTCAGGAGCCAAGAGTTAGGCTGTCCC
This sequence comes from Oreortyx pictus, assembly GCA_036925125.1. NCBI lineage: Eukaryota > Metazoa > Chordata > Aves > Galliformes > Odontophoridae > Oreortyx > Oreortyx pictus. The sequence continues at coordinate 25,017,108 of JAUPFR010000001.1, forward strand.
CATTCAGAAATTTATCAAATAGAAACAGCTAACACTGCCACTTGATGCACTCCTGTGTGTAGGGAAATATGAGCAATAGCAGCCCTTCCTTTTATACGTAGAACTGAAGATAGTCCATGGAAGAAATGACAGGCCGTGTTTTCTCAGGAGCTGCTTCACTCCGTGCTCTCTCCTGCCTCTCTGAAGGCAATACACATTCATGAAACGTAACTGTTGCCAGTGGTGGACTTCTAGAATTCCTTGTTCCCACTCCAAATATCTCATGGCTCAGCATTTAGACTACTGGATTTTAGCACAGGCAGATATTCAGTGCTCAGTTCTGAAATGATCTACGTGATTCTACCTTCAGTGGAGAGCATCTTTCATTCATTCATTCAGACTGCACTTCAGCATCTTGACATCCATCCAGCACTCCAATGTAACGAAGCAGCTGCTTAACGTTATACAGGAACTTTACCAAAAAGCATAAACAAGATAATACTCAGTCGATAATGCAAAGGAAGTTTAACACTGAAGTAGCTACGCACATTTCATTCACTGGACTTCAGTAAAAACTTCCCTGTCCTTGTAAAATGCTTCAAGGGTCATTCACGGTCACAGAAAATTACTCCTGTGCACATCAGAAATGGCTACTGTGCCACTACACATCCAGTGACCTTGCAGCAAATGACCATGTGTGCACTCCTTCCCAATCAAATATGAGGCGATTTTAGCCTACTCCCTCTGGAGTAGGCTAGGAACATGGTCTTCAGCACCTTACCTTGTAAACAGTGGCTTCTTAAATTCACAGAGTGATGGTGTCCCAGGCACGGATAAGCTCAGTCCCTGGAGGAATGAACGCATTCCCTCAGCAAGCTGCTGTGGAGAACTAAATCATTACAACCCAAAAGCTGAAAGCCTGAAAATACAGCCTGCACTTCGATATGAAAATGTTTAACATTTTCCCACTAGACTAAAATTACAAATTGAAAAAAAATTTTGGTTTTTTTATCTTCTTTTTTTTCCTACAGTGAAATAAATGGCTTTGGGAAAATTGAACAAAATACACCCTTCAGCCAATTACTGTGAACTCAGAAATGTAATTACTACAATGGAGGAAATGGCCTGTAACCATTCCAGTTAAATCATCTCCCCTTCTCGAGAAACAAAGCTAACTTTTGAGCTTTTAAAGGAAGAAACAGCCACAGTTTCAGTAGATTAGATAGCCTGTGCTCTGTTAGTTGTGTGTACTATGGAAATCCAATAATATGATGACACTGAGACATTCCTACTCACACAGAGACTACAGACATATAGATATCATAAATGCAATGGTAGCAGACATGCAATACATTACATTTATTACATTTTATTGCCCACAGTGTGTGTCTCCTCCCTCCACTCCACCTTCTTTGGCAATAGACACCATATTCCAGAGCTCTTAGGAACAGCTTCCCAGAGCTATTTTAAAAGCTGCAGACAGATAGGTAAACGCTTCATTCCTTCATTTCAAACTTGAACGGAGGCAGCTCTGGAGTGGTACGTGCTGACCCATAGAAGAAGGGAAGAAGGACTTCAGACATGTCACACACCTCATCTGGAGGAGAAACAGCAACTCTGTACACCCAGGGAAGAAAAACAGGAGATGCCTCTCACAATAAGAACTGGCCCTCACGAGGGAATTGGTCCGAAGACAGCAGACTGCAGAACTACAAACTGACTGAGCAGAAAAGAAAAAAGGAACTAGCAGAAGCTATTCTTGGTTAGTTCCAGAGCTCTTTTAAATGCTTTGGATCTGAAGAGGTGAAAGGTGAGTGTACATGAATCTCAGTGCTTTGATTTCACTTTACTTTGATTCAGTAGCAGCTTGACTCAAGCTGAAAGTAATTGAGGAGGTATTAAGGAAGCTAAGGGTGGTTGTAAAATACTTTGAATATCCAAACAGTAAACGAAAAGCTTTGTTTTGAGGAGGAAAATCCTGAATAGAAAGCATTTACCTTTAGTTGTGTACACAAATAATCTATAACAGTGCCACTGTTTCCTTAAGCAGGATGGAATCATGCAGGTGTGGGGCAGGGGTGCCTCCTCTGGAGCATACAAGACATACAACTGTGCTACTGTGGCTTATTAAGTATCACCATTCTCCTGGTCTGTCCCCATCAGCAGCATAAGTTCTTGGGTTGCTCCTAACGTAAAGTAAAGCACTCAGCTTAAAATCAAATGAAGGTACTTTAACTGAAAGCATTTTATCTCCCTCTGGAGTAGGCTAGGAACATGGTCTTCAGCACCTTGAAAAGAAAAAGGAAGTAGCAGAAGCTATTCTTGGTTAGTTCCAGAGCTCTTTTAAATGCTTTGGATCTGAAGAGGTGAAAGCTGAGTGTACATGAATCTCAGTGCTTTGATTTCACAGGCAAAGGGCTGCAGATATTAAGCCAGTGACAACTTCTACACATTGTACATCATAACAGATTATTATCTGTAAGCTACTTTGAATCTTATGACTGATTCTAATTATTGATCTTCCCCAAGTTCTGGTTGATAGGGATACATTGAAGACCCTTGTTTGTTCTGCAGATAGTAGGGACAGGATTGTTACATCAGGAATGTCACCTGAAATTGTTGCTTTGTGGCTTAGGTTTCCTAGGGTTCCTGTTCACTCGGAGTAACACAAAGTAACACAGTTGCTAGCCATAACGGGAGAGCAAAAACATTTTTAGAAAGCACAGTTAGAGGGAAAATAAAGATGTATAATCTGACAAGTATAATCTTACACTGGGAAATGTACAGGGAAATAAAGAGCAAGAAAACTGCTGAAAAGAACAGCGTTATATTGCAAGAGCGGATTTTGAGAAAACCATACGAAGTTCTGACAAATGTTTCCAACGCTGAATTTCCATCAAATGCCTCATTTGAATAAAAATACAACGAGGAAGACAGTGACCAACACGAGTGCGTAAGCATACACAATTTGAGGTTAAAAATTAAAGTACTTTATTAGACATGCTAATTGTAACCAACCCCACTGCAATTTTCACTGAGATGAACCGTTCTATCAGATTTCACCCACAGATCTGAATCTTAGCTACACTGACTCTCTGTATGTCTATTAATTCTAAAGTAAAGGGGAAATCTATGATATTTTTACCCATGCTGCAATCTAACAGCTCAAATGCCAAAGGTGCCCTCAGATGCAAATTACGGGCCTGCAGGCCAATGTGTGCAAAGCATTTTTTCTACTTAGATCCTCCAGATTTTCACATCTGTTAGGTGCCAACATGTGATATGGATTTGATTCTCAGTCTTTTTTTGGGGAAAAAAAAAGTAGCTTTTTGATATCGGGCTGAAATAAGTACGCAGGGTGAAACCAGTGGAGAAATGATACACTGGTAATGGCTACTTGGTCTAGAGAAAGCCTGATTTCATTGGAAACAACCCTCCTGATGGCAGGAGCTGGCAAACCTGTCAGTGATTTGGGTGTGAAAGGATGCAAAAAGGAGCATACCCTGCTGCTCCCCAAAAGAGCCAGAACTTTGACGCCTTGCTGCACTTGGGATGGGTAGCTTTTCTTCTCCCGCTCTGCTAACAGCACCAACACATCAGAAATGTCACTGGGACCTCCAGGCCTGGATGCTCCTCTCCAACCACCCACAGGCCCTCTACTCCATCCATGCGGAAAGAAGTGCACTGACTGCCTCACCCCCAGACCTGCTGATAGCTCTTAATCGCTGTTACACTCAGAGGGCGCTGCTAAGCCTGCTCCTGTTGCCACTGCAGTCTGTGGCGAAGTTCCGCCTGACTTCATGGGGGCAGGCACAGCGTCTTAATTAGAAATCCTCGAGTACTGTGTCCAGTTTGGGGCCCCTCACTGCAAGAAAGACATTGAGGCCCCGGAATGTGTTCGAAGAAGGGCGACAAAGCTGGTGAGGGGTCTGGAACACAGGCCACATGAGGAGAGGCTGAAGGAGCTGGGAATGTTCAGCCTGGAGAAGAGGAGGCTCAGGGTAATTACTGTGAGGACTAGAGGGAATGGTTTCAAGCTGTGCCAGGGGAGATACAGGTTAGACATTAGGAAATATGACTTCTCAGAAAGGGTGGTCAGGCACTGGAATGAACGGCCCAGGGAGGAGGTGGAGCCGCCGACCCTGGGGGTGTTCAAGGAACGACCGGATGTTGTATGGAGGGACACGGTTTAGCGGGAGCTATGGGTGATAGGCGAATGGTTGGACTGGTTGATCATGTAGGTCTTTTCCAACCTTGGTGATTCTATGATTCTGTGACACAGATTGATCCCCAGGAACCCCGGGTGGCACGTGACTGGAGCTAAGAACTCAATCCATCCACAGGTGTTGGGAGCGACAGCTTTCTACTGGTTGGGGTCAAGGCCGAAAAGGCTTGGAGGGCGTGGCTGCAGGCCAGCACAGGTCGTCACAGCACAGATGACATCACCCGGAGCCTGTGTGCTGTCACAGTGCGTTCCCATGACAATGCCGGGCCCTCCCCAAGGACAGCGGGCTGCTGGCTCCAGGCACCTCATTTGTGAGCTGTGCTTCCCACGGCCGCTCGCAGTGCCCTGAGCTTGGGAGCAGCCCCCACAGCAGACAAGCTCAGCCTCATCCCGCTCATCCTCCAAGGCCCAGAGAGGTGAGGGAGAGCTCCTGCTGCATGGCAGGCACGCTTCAGCTGCAGGATGCAGGCTTAGCTTCGGCGTGCCCGAGGGGCATGCAGCATGAGGCTGGCAGCGCTGCCGCCAGCAATCACGTGGCGGACAGCTGGCAGCTGAGCAAAGGAGAGACTCGTCTCCTGCCTGCCCCTCTGGGCTGCAAGGCAGAGGAGCAGGAAGCGAAGCTCACCTGTGGCCTCCGTCAGGGCAGCCCGTCAGTAACTCCTCTGTGCTTGCCTTTAGGCTTTGGAGGCACCTGCCAGCATGGACGGAGCCTGGGTGGGAACCTGGAGACCTCATCGCCCACGTGGCCTCATCTCGGCCCAGTTCCCCAGCCCCGGGCCCCAGTACTCCATCCCGGGGACAACAGGTACAGTGACCGTTCCCAGGACATGGGGCGCACTGGAGACGTCATGGGGCAGAGCAGCTCCCGAGCCTTTCCCCTTTCTGTCAGAGCCTCCCGGCTCTCTGACACACCAGATAGCCAGGCCTGGCCAAGGAAGGCCGATCCCGCTGGTGCTGCTCTTTGTGACCCAGGGAAAGAGGGGCCCCCTTCTGCCCAGCACAGGCTCAGCTTTGCAGCTGCACAGAGAGAGGCGTTATGGGGTCTTGCAGAACAACTGACCCTTAGGGGGCTCTCGCTACGGAGTGCCTGCATGGGTGGTGTGGGAAATCCTATGGAAACTGCTGGGTACAGGCAGCGCGCTGGCCAAAGCTCTGCTTTGTCTTTTTCTGGTGACTTTGCAAGGCACTCGCCTGGCTGCTTGCAATAAGGGACTGACTCTGCTATGGTCCGAGGTCCCGCGCAGCTTGCCTGCCTTTCTCTTGGAGTAAGAAGTTATGCGGGAAGGGAAAGTCGGGCAGCCCTGTTCCAAAGCAGCTTGGAACATGCAGCCGCACAGAGGTGTGCTCTCTTCTGCTTTTCCTCCTAGGTTACGTGGGCCACAGCCCCACTAAAACCCGCGCCCCTGCGTACACCTTCAGAGGGACCAAACTGCCTGCAGTGGAGAGCTGCGGGCCAGGTCCCTGCTACTCTGTGGAGCCTGCCATCAGCAGGAAGGGGAAGTACGTGATTCCGGGCACCTACCTCCAGGGACGACCCACGTCAGAGATTGCCATCACCCCCGGACCAAGTGAGTACCACTTGTGCGGCGCATTTGCCCTGGCTCAGCTCGCACCCTGATGGAGCTGTAGGTCTTTTGTGAGAGAACACAAAACACTCTCAGCAGCGGTAGAGAAGGACAAGTGTCCAGGACCACGGGCCGAGGGCACGAGGACCCCGAGTCCTGAAAGAACTAAGGAGCAGGGGGCTGACAGGAGGGGCAGCAAGGCAGGACGCAGTGGTGGGGCACAGAAAAGTGTTCCCAGGTGCTGCCTGGGTCCCGCAGCAATTCTGCAGCTCTTCAGAAGAGCCTCTCCTCGGGACGTTGTCTCTGTGGCTGCGGAAGGAGACCAGGACTTCTTCACGGCTTTCTTGCTCTTCTCTGCTCCAGGTGACTACTGCATCGAGGCAGCCAACAGGCACGTCTTCAAGTGCCCTCCGGTGCAGTCCATGGCCTTCCGGCGAGAGCCCGTCCGGACAGACCGCCCTCCAGGTACGCTGACCAAAGAAAGACAAAGGCAGACCCTTTGTCCTGAGCATCCTCCACGGACAGCTGGGCTGCTGCTCAGCACCAGCAGTGGGCCTACAGCACAGCCTGCGTGGCAGGAGGCGGTGCTGGGGCCGCAAGCTTTCTTGGAGGACCAGCTCCTCTTGGCCCGCAGCAGCGCTGGCTGCTCAAAATTGGAGCTGCTGGCACTCACCCGGGGCCAGAGGGAGGGACTGGCAGAAGGGCCAGACCTCCCTCCTGCTCCCAGCAGTGGGCTGGGCAGGCTGCCCCTCTCTGCTGCTTCCGTCTCCTGCAGCCCAGCCCCTCGCACACACACTCTCTGCTGCTGCTCCTCTTGCAGGTCCTGGCACCTACACGTTGCCCAGGCTGATAGGGCCCAACACAGTCTACACATCTGCCAGCCCTTGCTACTCCTTGAGAGGAAGGAGCCAGCGCGGTCGCTTTGATGAAGATCTTGCCAAGGTGAGCTCTGCTGCTCCTCTTTTCCACGTCAGTGTTGGAATCTGGGCCGCTCTCCCTGTGCCACAGGGGCTTCCAAGCCTGCTGCACCTTTGCCTGACGCAGGCTTGCAGGGAAAAAGAGAGCCTTGGGTGTGATGCCAGCCCCGTGCGGCCATGACTCTCTTGCAGACTCCGGGTCCTGCGGCGTTCCCCACAGTTGCTGTGGATGCCTACAGAACCAGGGCTCCTGCGTACACCATGGGAGTCCAAACGAAACCTGGAGCCACCAAAGCTGTGAAGCCCGGGCCGGCAGACTACAGCATAGGCCGGGTAAGGCAGCTGCTCAGCTCTCCCCCTCTGTTTCACAAGCACAGCCTTCACGCCTCTCCCCCTTCCCCTGAGGCTTCCTCCAGCCGCCTGCAGGGATCGAGTGCTGGGACAGCAGGCCTGCTCCCTGCCATCGTCCCACCTCCGAGCAGAGGAAGGGACAGCAGCTTCCCGCTCCCTTTCCCTTCAATGGGACACGCTGGTCCTTCAGAAGCTCTCCCGGGGGACGCAGCTCAGAAAGCGTTCCAAGCAGCACACCCCCAGAAGAGGGGAGTTAGCTGCAAGGTGCCAGGTGCACATCCAGCAGCCCTCTCCCAGACATGAGGTTACCGTGAGCGCACGTGTGAGGCCAGCCCACCTCCCTGAGCCAGCTGTGCGCCAGCAGGGAGCTGCAGCGGCCCTTCACTGGAGCTCAGCCCTGCCCAGAGAGGCACCAGACAGTCGTCTGGGATCGGGAGGGGTGCGGGACAGCGGGCAGCCAGGGCAGCAGAGAAGAGAAGGGCCCTTGCTGATCTGCCTTTCCTTCTTCCCCCTTCCAGGTGACGCTGATCAAGCCCCAGGCACCTGCGTGCACTTTTGGAATCCGGCATTCCATCTACACAGCCCCTCTCATCGCTGAATGAAGCAGCGATTTCTGAAAGGCCTTGTTTGCTTGCCTGGAAGGGAAGGGGACACGAAGACACACCAATCAACTGCTGCTTTCAGTTTGCTTCTGTTTCTGTGTATTGAGTTTGGCTTTTGCCTCTTGGACATCAGTGTCAGGAGAACATAATTAAAAAAAAAATAAACTAATTGCCTATATGTACGCTTTCCTGTTGTTCCTTTTTCCTTACTGGTGCGTACAGGAACACACCACAGCTTCATGAAGCATTTCAAACATCAGTGAGTTGGTGTAAGAGACGATTACTATAACATTGCCTCAAAGATTGCTGATGAATATGTCTGAACGTGTCCAAGCTGGTCCTGGACAAGGTTGTGAAATCCTTTGTCTAAGGGACAAGCAGGTGGGCATGTCCTGGGGCAACGAAAGAGAGATAAGCTGCAGCTCAATGGCCGCTGAACACTCTTTCGTTTGGTACTCATCTCCTTGGGGAGATAGCCATCTCAGGAGACGCTTGCCTGGCACGCTAGCACGGGATTTGTCACATAGACTGGAGGAATCTGGAAGATAAACATAGGGATCCTGCAGCCACGAAGTTTAGGGTTTTCTCTTTGCAGAGACTTCCCGAGCTGATCACTGCTGCTACCTGCAGGGGGGTTTCTCTTTGGAGAGACTTCCCGAGCTTGCTTGATCAGTAATCTGCGTTACTGATGTTGGCCATAGAATCACAGAATCATAGGGGTTGGAAGGGACCTCAAAAGGTCATCGAGTCCAACCCCCCTGCCAAAGCAGGTTCCCTACACCAGGTCGCACAGGTAGGCGTCCAGGCGGGTCTTGAATACCTCCAGAGAAGGAGACTCCACAACCCCTCTGGGCAGCCTTTGCCAGTGCTCCGTCACCCTCACCGTAAAGAAGTTCTTGCACACATTCGTGCAGAACCTCCTACGCTGCAGTTTCTGTCCGGTCCCCCTCGTCCTGTCTCCAAACACTGCTGAAAAGAGCCTGGCCTCGGCTCTTTGTCCCCCACACCTCAGATATTTATCAACCTGGATCAGGTCCCCTCTCAGTCTTCTTTTCTCAAGGCTGAACAGACCCAGTTCACTTAGCCTTTCTTCATAGGGGAGATCCTCCAGGCCCTTCCCCATCTTTGTGGCCCTGTGCTGGACTCTTTCCAAGAGGTCCCCGTCTTTTTTGTAGTGGGAGCCCAGGACTGCACACAGCACTCCAGATGAGGCCTCACCAGGGCAGAGCAGAGGGGGAGGATCACCTCCCTCGACCTGCTGGCCACGCTCTTTTTAATGCACCCCAGAATGTCGTTGGCCCTCTTGGCCACGAGGGCACACTGCTGGCTCATGGTCGACCTGGCGTCCACCAGGACACCCAGGTCCCTCTCTGCAGAGCTCCTCCCCAGCAGCTCATCCCCCAACCTGTACTGGTGCGTGCAATTATTCCTCCCTAGCTGCAAGACTCTACACTTGCTTTTATTAATCCTCATCCAGTTTCTGACTGCCCAGCTCTCCAGCCTGTCCGGGTCTTGCTGAACGGCAGCACAGCCTTCCTGATAACTTCCAGTTAACCTAAGTTTATGGTGTATGGTTAACAGAATGAATAACAACAAACAGAGTTGTAGCCAAGACGTTTTACCAATGGCACAGTTAGAAAGATTATCGTGATGCGCTTACCGTCGTGGCAGGACCTGCGTGGTCCACTGCCTGCCTCCCCATGTAAACGCCAGTTGGTCCTGTGATTCTTCAGCAGTGGGAATACTGAAGAATGCATTTGCCAAATCTTGGAGACAGTGGAATGTTTTTATTTCAGATCACTCCCTTTAGTTTTGCCACTTGACTAAGAAGATCAGAACAAAACTCAGGTGCAGCTGGAGGTGCCCATTTTGGGGCATATAGTGGGGATGACAGCAGATAGATTGGGGTGAGGGAAGTACAGGTGAGATGTGACTTTTAACTACTGCTAGTTCCAAATCCACAATAAAAGTGCCATGCACCTACAGGAAATCTAAGTACATCTTGAATGGTTAAATACAAAATAGTCAAGTCTAAATCACCCCATCCCAAGACTGCTGTTGAATAGCAGAAGGTCTCAGACTCGGTGCCTCTCAGTTAGCCTACACTTGCAGGTATGACTGGAACTCTAAAATAAAGCAGTCAGAGCCCGCTTCTTCTTTAAAACAGTAACAAAGATGCTTCTGCCTAATTCTTCCCCCAGGTTTGAAGGTAAATGTACTAATGTTCCCCAGTCTCTCCTCGGTGCGGATCCCACACGTCCAAATAACTTTGGCAGCAGCTCCTCTGCAGAGTTAGGTTTACAAACCTCAGGCCTGTCCCGCCGTGGTTGTGCAGACCTTCAGGTTACACCCTCGTGCTCCAGTTTTTCCCGTGTCCAAACCCCAACCCAGCGACCCCAGGGGTTGGTGGCAGACACCTATTGCATCTGCACCTGCAGGGAAAGCTGCGAGTGCTTTTGTAAAGTTTTGCTTCCTGATTTCTTCATGGAATCGCCAAGGTTGGTAAAGATCTGCACGACCGCCCAGGCCACCCATCTACCGGTTGCCATTTGGGCCTGCTGAGGGTTTCAGACTTTGGTTCAGACTTTGCAGTGCTGAAGGGCTTTGCTTGCCTTTCTTTAACAAGGATCGTGGTGTTCTCAGCTGCTCAGAGTAACTCCAGCAAATTCATCAAATGGAAACAGCTAACACTGCCACTTGATGCACTCCTGTGTGTAGGGAAATATGAGCAATAGCAGCCCTTCCTTTTATACGCAGAACTGAAGATAGTCCATGGAAGAAATGACAGGCCGTGTTTTCTCAGGAGCTGCTTCACTCCGTGCTCTCTCCTGCCTCTCTGAAGGCAATACACATTCATGAAACGTAACTGTTGCCAGTGGTGGACTTCTAGAATTCCTTGTTCCCACTCCAAATATCTCATGGCTCAGCATTTAGACTACTGGATTTTAGCACAGGCAGATATTCAGTGCTCAGTTCTGAAATGATCTACGTGATTCTACCTTCAGTGGAGAGCATCTTTCATTCATTCATTCAGACTGCACTTCAGCATCTTGACATCCATCCAGCACTCCAATGTAACGAAGCAGCTGCTTAACGTTATACAGGAACTTTACCAAAAAGCATAAACAAGATAATACTCAGTCGATAATGCAAAGGAAGTTTAACACTGAAGTAGCTACGCGCATTTCATTCACTGGACTTCAGTAAAAACTTCCCTGTCCTTGTAAAATGCTTCAAGGGTCATTCACGGTCACAGAAAATTACTCCTGTGCACATCAGAAATGGCTACTGTGCCACTACACATCCAGTGACCTTGCAGCAAATGACCATGTGTGCACTCCTTCCCAATCAAATATGAGGCGATTTTAGTTTACCCCACAGAATAAGAGATTTAAGCTGAATCCCACTGCCTTGTGTTTTCTGTGCACCTGTATGCGGGCAGTTACAGCAGCAGCTCAGTAGATGAGCAATAATTTATGAAACACCAGTGATAGATACATCAGTGATCCCGAGTCTTGCGTCTCATTCAGAGGAGACAGAGAGTGAATGAAGCTCTGCAGGACAGCTGTGGAGACTTAATTCTTTAGGTATGAAAACCCCACTACATTCACTGACTTTGTGGGAAACTGCTGATAAATCACAGTGCCAGTGTTCAGTAGCAGCTTGACTCAAGCTGAAAGTAATTGAGGAGGTATTAAGGAAGCTAAGGGTGGTTGTAAAATACTTTGAATATCCAAACAGTAAACGAAAAGCTTTGTTTTGAGGAGGAAAATCCTGAATAGAAAGCATTTACCTTTAGTTGTGTACACAAATAATCTATAACAGTGCCACTGTTTCCTTAAGCAGGATGGAATCATGCAGGTGTGGGGCAGGGGTGCCTCCTTTGGAGCATACAAGACATACAACTGTGCTACTGTGGCTTATTAAGTATCACCATTCTCCTGGTCTGTCCCCATCAGCAGCATAAGTTCTTGGGTTGCTCCTAACGTAAAGTAAAGCACTCAGCTTAAAATCAAATGAAGGTACTTTAACTGAAAGCATTTTATCTCCCTCTGGAGTAGGCTAGGAACATGGTCTTCAGCACCTTGAAAAGAAAAAGGAAGTAGCAGAAGCTATTCTTGGTTAGTTCCAGAGCTCTTTTAAATGCTTTGGATCTGAAGAGGTGAAAGCTGAGTGTACATGAATCTCAGTGCTTTGATTTCACAGGCAAAGGGCTGCAGATATTAAGCCAGTGACAACTTCTACACATTGTACATCATAACAGATTATTATCTGTAAGCTACTTTGAATCTTATGACTGATTCTAATTATTGATCTTCCCCAAGTTCTGGTTGATAGGTTGATACATTGAAGACCCTTGTTTGTTCTGCAGATAGTAGGGACAGGATTGTTACATCAGGAATGTCACCTGAAATTGTTGCTTTGTGGCTTAGGTTTCCTAGGGTTCCTGTTCACTCGGAGTAACACAAAGTAACACAGTTGCTAGCCATAACGGGAGAGCAAAAACATTTTTAGAAAGCACAGTTAGAGGGAAAATAAAGATGTATAATCTGACAAGTATAATCTTACACTGGGAAATGTACAGGGAAATAAAGAGCAAGAAAACTGCTGAAAAGAACAGCGTTATATTGCAAGAGCGGATTTTGAGAAAACCATACGAAGTTCTGACAAATGTTTCCAACGCTGAATTTCCATCAAATGCCTCATTTGAATAAAAATACAACGAGGAAGACAGTGACCAACACGAGTGCGTAAGCATACACAATTTGAGGTTAAAAATTAAAGTACTTTATTAGACATGCTAATTGTAACCAACCCCACTGCAATTTTCACTGAGATGAACCGTTCTATCAGATTTCACCCACAGATCTGAATCTTAGCTACACTGACTCTCTGTATGTCTATTAATTCTAAAGTAAAGGGGAAATCTATGATATTTTTACCCATGCTGCAATCTAACAGCTCAAATGCCAAAGGTGCCCTCAGATGCGAATTACGGGCCTGCAGGCCAATGTGTGCAAAGCATTTTTTCTACTTAGATCCTCCAGATTTTCACATCTGTTAGGTGCCAACATGTGATATGGATTTGATTCTCAGTCTTTTTTTGGGGAAAAAAAAAGTAGCTTTTTGATATCGGGCTGAAATAAGTACGCAGGGTGAAACCAGTGGAGAAATGATACACTGGTAATGGCTACTTGGTCTAGAGAAAGCCTGATTTCATTGGAAACAACCCTCCTGATGGCAGGAGCTGGCAAACCTGTCAGTGATTTGGGTGTGAAAGGATGCAAAAAGGAGCATACCCTGCTGCTCCCCAAAAGAGCCAGAACTTTGACGCCTTGCTGCACTTGGGATGGGTAGCTTTTCTTCTCCCGCTCTGCTAACAGCACCAACACATCAGAAATGTCACTGGGACCTCCAGGCCTGGATGCTCCTCTCCAACCACCCACAGGCCCTCTACTCCATCCATGCGGAAAGAAGTGCACTGACTGCCTCACCCCCAGACCTGCTGATAGCTCTTAATCGCTGTTACACTCAGAGGGCGCTGCTAAGCCTGCTCCTGTTGCCACTGCAGTCTGTGGCGAAGTTCCGCCTGACTTCATGGGGGCAGGCACAGCGTCTTAATTAGAAATCCTCGAGTACTGTGTCCAGTTTGGGGCCCCTCACTGCAAGAAAGACATTGAGGCCCCGGAATGTGTTCGAAGAAGGGCGACAAAGCTGGTGAGGGGTCTGGAACACAGGCCACATGAGGAGAGGCTGAAGGAGCTGGGAATGTTCAGCCTGGAGAAGAGGAGGCTCAGGGTAATTACTGTGAGGACTAGAGGGAATGGTTTCAAGCTGTGCCAGGGGAGATACAGGTTAGACATTAGGAAATATGACTTCTCAGAAAGGGTGGTCAGGCACTGGAATGAACGGCCCAGGGAGGAGGTGGAGCCGCCGACCCTGGGGGTGTTCAAGGAACGACCGGATGTTGTATGGAGGGACACGGTTTAGCGGGAGCTATGGGTGATAGGCGAATGGTTGGACTGGTTGATCATGTAGGTCTTTTCCAACCTTGGTGATTCTATGATTCTGTGACACAGATTGATCCCCAGGAACCCCGGGTGGCACGTGACTGGAGCTAAGAACTCAATCCATCCACAGGTGTTGGGAGCGACAGCTTTCTACTGGTTGGGGTCAAGGCCGAAAAGGCTTGGAGGGCGTGGCTGCAGGCCAGCACAGGTCGTCACAGCACAGATGACATCACCCGGAGCCTGTGTGCTGTCACAGTGCGTTCCCATGACAATGCCGGGCCCTCCCCAAGGACAGCGGGCTGCTGGCTCCAGGCACCTCATTTGTGAGCTGTGCTTCCCACGGCCGCTCGCAGTGCCCTGAGCTTGGGAGCAGCCCCCACAGCAGACAAGCTCAGCCTCATCCCGCTCATCCTCCAAGGCCCAGAGAGGTGAGGGAGAGCTCCTGCTGCATGGCAGGCACGCTTCAGCTGCAGGATGCAGGCTTAGCTTCGGCGTGCCCGAGGGGCATGCAGCATGAGGCTGGCAGCGCTGCCGCCAGCAATCACGTGGCGGACAGCTGGCAGCTGAGCAAAGGAGAGACTCGTCTCCTGCCTGCCCCTCTGGGCTGCAAGGCAGAGGAGCAGGAAGCGAAGCTCACCTGTGGCCTCCGTCAGGGCAGCCCGTCAGTAACTCCTCTGTGCTTGCCTTTAGGCTTTGGAGGCACCTGCCAGCATGGACGGAGCCTGGGTGGGAACCTGGAGACCTCATCGCCCACGTGGCCTCATCTCGGCCCAGTTCCCCAGCCCCGGGCCCCAGTACTCCATCCCGGGGACAACAGGTACAGTGACCGTTCCCAGGACATGGGGCGCACTGGAGACGTCATGGGGCAGAGCAGCTCCCGAGCCTTTCCCCTTTCTGTCAGAGCCTCCCGGCTCTCTGACACACCAGATAGCCAGGCCTGGCCAAGGAAGGCCGATCCCGCTGGTGCTGCTCTTTGTGACCCAGGGAAAGAGGGGCCCCCTTCTGCCCAGCACAGGCTCAGCTTTGCAGCTGCACAGAGAGAGGCGTTATGGGGTCTTGCAGAACAACTGACCCTTAGGGGGCTCTCGCTACGGAGTGCCTGCATGGGTGGTGTGGGAAATCCTATGGAAACTGCTGGGTACAGGCAGCGCGCTGGCCAAAGCTCTGCTTTGTCTTTTTCTGGTGACTTTGCAAGGCACTCGCCTGGCTGCTTGCAATAAGGGACTGACTCTGCTATGGTCCGAGGTCCCGCGCAGCTTGCCTGCCTTTCTCTTGGAGTAAGAAGTTATGCGGGAAGGGAAAGTCGGGCAGCCCTGTTCCAAAGCAGCTTGGAACATGCAGCCGCACAGAGGTGTGCTCTCTTCTGCTTTTCCTCCTAGGTTACGTGGGCCACAGCCCCACTAAAACCCGCGCCCCTGCGTACACCTTCAGAGGGACCAAACTGCCTGCAGTGGAGAGCTGCGGGCCAGGTCCCTGCTACTCTGTGGAGCCTGCCATCAGCAGGAAGGGGAAGTACGTGATTCCGGGCACCTACCTCCAGGGACGACCCACGTCAGAGATTGCCATCACCCCCGGACCAAGTGAGTACCACTTGTGCGGCGCATTTGCCCTGGCTCAGCTCGCACCCTGATGGAGCTGTAGGTCTTTTGTGAGAGAACACAAAACACTCTCAGCAGCGGTAGAGAAGGACAAGTGTCCAGGACCACGGGCCGAGGGCACGAGGACCCCGAGTCCTGAAAGAACTAAGGAGCAGGGGGCTGACAGGAGGGGCAGCAAGGCAGGACGCAGTGGTGGGGCACAGAAAAGTGTTCCCAGGTGCTGCCTGGGTCCCGCAGCAATTCTGCAGCTCTTCAGAAGAGCCTCTCCTCGGGACGTTGTCTCTGTGGCTGCGGAAGGAGACCAGGACTTCTTCACGGCTTTCTTGCTCTTCTCTGCTCCAGGTGACTACTGCATCGAGGCAGCCAACAGGCACGTCTTCAAGTGCCCTCCGGTGCAGTCCATGGCCTTCCGGCGAGAGCCCGTCCGGACAGACCGCCCTCCAGGTACGCTGACCAAAGAAAGACAAAGGCAGACCCTTTGTCCTGAGCATCCTCCACGGACAGCTGGGCTGCTGCTCAGCACCAGCAGTGGGCCTACAGCACAGCCTGCGTGGCAGGAGGCGGTGCTGGGGCCGCAAGCTTTCTTGGAGGACCAGCTCCTCTTGGCCCGCAGCAGCGCTGGCTGCTCAAAATTGGAGCTGCTGGCACTCACCCGGGGCCAGAGGGAGGGACTGGCAGAAGGGCCAGACCTCCCTCCTGCTCCCAGCAGTGGGCTGGGCAGGCTGCCCCTCTCTGCTGCTTCCGTCTCCTGCAGCCCAGCCCCTCGCACACACACTCTCTGCTGCTGCTCCTCTTGCAGGTCCTGGCACCTACACGTTGCCCAGGCTGATAGGGCCCAACACAGTCTACACATCTGCCAGCCCTTGCTACTCCTTGAGAGGAAGGAGCCAGCGCGGTCGCTTTGATGAAGATCTTGCCAAGGTGAGCTCTGCTGCTCCTCTTTTCCACGTCAGTGTTGGAATCTGGGCCGCTCTCCCTGTGCCACAGGGGCTTCCAAGCCTGCTGCACCTTTGCCTGACGCAGGCTTGCAGGGAAAAAGAGAGCCTTGGGTGTGATGCCAGCCCCGTGCGGCCATGACTCTCTTGCAGACTCCGGGTCCTGCGGCGTTCCCCACAGTTGCTGTGGATGCCTACAGAACCAGGGCTCCTGCGTACACCATGGGAGTCCAAACGAAACCTGGAGCCACCAAAGCTGTGAAGCCCGGGCCGGCAGACTACAGCATAGGCCGGGTAAGGCAGCTGCTCAGCTCTCCCCCTCTGTTTCACAAGCACAGCCTTCACGCCTCTCCCCCTTCCCCTGAGGCTTCCTCCAGCCGCCTGCAGGGATCGAGTGCTGGGACAGCAGGCCTGCTCCCTGCCATCGTCCCACCTCCGAGCAGAGGAAGGGACAGCAGCTTCCCGCTCCCTTTCCCTTCAATGGGACACGCTGGTCCTTCAGAAGCTCTCCCGGGGGACGCAGCTCAGAAAGCGTTCCAAGCAGCACACCCCCAGAAGAGGGGAGTTAGCTGCAAGGTGCCAGGTGCACATCCAGCAGCCCTCTCCCAGACATGAGGTTACCGTGAGCGCACGTGTGAGGCCAGCCCACCTCCCTGAGCCAGCTGTGCGCCAGCAGGGAGCTGCAGCGGCCCTTCACTGGAGCTCAGCCCTGCCCAGAGAGGCACCAGACAGTCGTCTGGGATCGGGAGGGGTGCGGGACAGCGGGCAGCCAGGGCAGCAGAGAAGAGAAGGGCCCTTGCTGATCTGCCTTTCCTTCTTCCCCCTTCCAGGTGACGCTGATCAAGCCCCAGGCACCTGCGTGCACTTTTGGAATCCGGCATTCCATCTACACAGCCCCTCTCATCGCTGAATGAAGCAGCGATTTCTGAAAGGCCTTGTTTGCTTGCCTGGAAGGGAAGGGGACACGAAGACACACCAATCAACTGCTGCTTTCAGTTTGCTTCTGTTTCTGTGTATTGAGTTTGGCTTTTGCCTCTTGGACATCAGTGTCAGGAGAACATAATTAAAAAAAAAATAAACTAATTGCCTATATGTACGCTTTCCTGTTGTTCCTTTTTCCTTACTGGTGCGTACAGGAACACACCACAGCTTCATGAAGCATTTCAAACATCAGTGAGTTGGTGTAAGAGACGATTACTATAACATTGCCTCAAAGATTGCTGATGAATATGTCTGAACGTGTCCAAGCTGGTCCTGGACAAGGTTGTGAAATCCTTTGTCTAAGGGACAAGCAGGTGGGCATGTCCTGGGGCAACGAAAGAGAGATAAGCTGCAGCTCAATGGCCGCTGAACACTCTTTCGTTTGGTACTCATCTCCTTGGGGAGATAGCCATCTCAGGAGACGCTTGCCTGGCACGCTAGCACGGGATTTGTCACATAGACTGGAGGAATCTGGAAGATAAACATAGGGATCCTGCAGCCACGAAGTTTAGGGTTTTCTCTTTGCAGAGACTTCCCGAGCTGATCACTGCTGCTACCTGCAGGGGGGTTTCTCTTTGGAGAGACTTCCCGAGCTTGCTTGATCAGTAATCTGCGTTACTGATGTTGGCCATAGAATCACAGAATCATAGGGGTTGGAAGGGACCTCAAAAGGTCATCGAGTCCAACCCCCCTGCCAAAGCAGGTTCCCTACACCAGGTCGCACAGGTAGGCGTCCAGGCGGGTCTTGAATACCTCCAGAGAAGGAGACTCCACAACCCCTCTGGGCAGCCTTTGCCAGTGCTCCGTCACCCTCACCGTAAAGAAGTTCTTGCACACATTCGTGCAGAACCTCCTACGCTGCAGTTTCTGTCCGGTCCCCCTCGTCCTGTCTCCAAACACTGCTGAAAAGAGCCTGGCCTCGGCTCTTTGTCCCCCACACCTCAGATATTTATCAACCTGGATCAGGTCCCCTCTCAGTCTTCTTTTCTCAAGGCTGAACAGACCCAGTTCACTTAGCCTTTCTTCATAGGGGAGATCCTCCAGGCCCTTCCCCATCTTTGTGGCCCTGTGCTGGACTCTTTCCAAGAGGTCCCCGTCTTTTTTGTAGTGGGAGCCCAGGACTGCACACAGCACTCCAGATGAGGCCTCACCAGGGCAGAGCAGAGGGGGAGGATCACCTCCCTCGACCTGCTGGCCACGCTCTTTTTAATGCACCCCAGAATGTCGTTGGCCCTCTTGGCCACGAGGGCACACTGCTGGCTCATGGTCGACCTGGCGTCCACCAGGACACCCAGGTCCCTCTCTGCAGAGCTCCTCCCCAGCAGCTCATCCCCCAACCTGTACTGGTGCGTGCAATTATTCCTCCCTAGCTGCAAGACTCTACACTTGCTTTTATTAATCCTCATCCAGTTTCTGACTGCCCAGCTCTCCAGCCTGTCCGGGTCTTGCTGAACGGCAGCACAGCCTTCCTGATAACTTCCAGTTAACCTAAGTTTATGGTGTATGGTTAACAGAATGAATAACAACAAACAGAGTTGTAGCCAAGACGTTTTACCAATGGCACAGTTAGAAAGATTATCGTGATGCGCTTACCGTCGTGGCAGGACCTGCGTGGTCCACTGCCTGCCTCCCCATGTAAACGCCAGTTGGTCCTGTGATTCTTCAGCAGTGGGAATACTGAAGAATGCATTTGCCAAATCTTGGAGACAGTGGAATGTTTTTATTTCAGATCACTCCCTTTAGTTTTGCCACTTGACTAAGAAGATCAGAACAAAACTCAGGTGCAGCTGGAGGTGCCCATTTTGGGGCATATAGTGGGGATGACAGCAGATAGATTGGGGTGAGGGAAGTACAGGTGAGATGTGACTTTTAACTACTGCTAGTTCCAAATCCACAATAAAAGTGCCATGCACCTACAGGAAATCTAAGTACATCTTGAATGGTTAAATACAAAATAGTCAAGTCTAAATCACCCCATCCCAAGACTGCTGTTGAATAGCAGAAGGTCTCAGACTCGGTGCCTCTCAGTTAGCCTACACTTGCAGGTATGACTGGAACTCTAAAATAAAGCAGTCAGAGCCCGCTTCTTCTTTAAAACAGTAACAAAGATGCTTCTGCCTAATTCTTCCCCCAGGTTTGAAGGTAAATGTACTAATGTTCCCCAGTCTCTCCTCGGTGCGGATCCCACACGTCCAAATAACTTTGGCAGCAGCTCCTCTGCAGAGTTAGGTTTACAAACCTCAGGCCTGTCCCGCCGTGGTTGTGCAGACCTTCAGGTTACACCCTCGTGCTCCAGTTTTTCCCGTGTCCAAACCCCAACCCAGCGACCCCAGGGGTTGGTGGCAGACACCTATTGCATCTGCACCTGCAGGGAAAGCTGCGAGTGCTTTTGTAAAGTTTTGCTTCCTGATTTCTTCATGGAATCGCCAAGGTTGGTAAAGATCTGCACGACCGCCCAGGCCACCCATCTACCGGTTGCCATTTGGGCCTGCTGAGGGTTTCAGACTTTGGTTCAGACTTTGCAGTGCTGAAGGGCTTTGCTTGCCTTTCTTTAACAAGGATCGTGGTGTTCTCAGCTGCTCAGAGTAACTCCAGCAAATTCATCAAATGGAAACAGCTAACACTGCCACTTGATGCACTCCTGTGTGTAGGGAAATATGAGCAATAGCAGCCCTTCCTTTTATACGCAGAACTGAAGATAGTCCATGGAAGAAATGACAGGCCGTGTTTTCTCAGGAGCTGCTTCACTCCGTGCTCTCTCCTGCCTCTCTGAAGGCAATACACATTCATGAAACGTAACTGTTGCCAGTGGTGGACTTCTAGAATTCCTTGTTCCCACTCCAAATATCTCATGGCTCAGCATTTAGACTACTGGATTTTAGCACAGGCAGATATTCAGTGCTCAGTTCTGAAATGATCTACGTGATTCTACCTTCAGTGGAGAGCATCTTTCATTCATTCATTCAGACTGCACTTCAGCATCTTGACATCCATCCAGCACTCCAATGTAACGAAGCAGCTGCTTAACGTTATACAGGAACTTTACCAAAAAGCATAAACAAGATAATACTCAGTCGATAATGCAAAGGAAGTTTAACACTGAAGTAGCTACGCGCATTTCATTCACTGGACTTCAGTAAAAACTTCCCTGTCCTTGTAAAATGCTTCAAGGGTCATTCACGGTCACAGAAAATTACTCCTGTGCACATCAGAAATGGCTACTGTGCCACTACACATCCAGTGACCTTGCAGCAAATGACCATGTGTGCACTCCTTCCCAATCAAATATGAGGCGATTTTAGTTTACCCCACAGAATAAGAGATTTAAGCTGAATCCCACTGCCTTGTGTTTTCTGTGCACCTGTATGCGGGCAGTTACAGCAGCAGCTCAGTAGATGAGCAATAATTTATGAAACACCAGTGATAGATACATCAGTGATCCCGAGTCTTGCGTCTCATTCAGAGGAGACAGAGAGTGAATGAAGCTCTGCAGGACAGCTGTGGAGACTTAATTCTTTAGGTATGAAAACCCCACTACATTCACTGACTTTGTGGGAAACTGCTGATAAATCACAGTGCCAGTGTTCAGTAGCAGCTTGACTCAAGCTGAAAGTAATTGAGGAGGTATTAAGGAAGCTAAGGGTGGTTGTAAAATACTTTGAATATCCAAACAGTAAACGAAAAGCTTTGTTTTGAGGAGGAAAATCCTGAATAGAAAGCATTTACCTTTAGTTGTGTACACAAATAATCTATAACAGTGCCACTGTTTCCTTAAGCAGGATGGAATCATGCAGGTGTGGGGCAGGGGTGCCTCCTTTGGAGCATACAAGACATACAACTGTGCTACTGTGGCTTATTAAGTATCACCATTCTCCTGGTCTGTCCCCATCAGCAGCATAAGTTCTTGGGTTGCTCCTAACGTAAAGTAAAGCACTCAGCTTAAAATCAAATGAAGGTACTTTAACTGAAAGCATTTTATCTCCCTCTGGAGTAGGCTAGGAACATGGTCTTCAGCACCTTGAAAAGAAAAAGGAAGTAGCAGAAGCTATTCTTGGTTAGTTCCAGAGCTCTTTTAAATGCTTTGGATCTGAAGAGGTGAAAGCTGAGTGTACATGAATCTCAGTGCTTTGATTTCACAGGCAAAGGGCTGCAGATATTAAGCCAGTGACAACTTCT